>JAUNZM010000955.1:0-165000 GCA_033459285.1 Clamator glandarius | reverse complement strand
TGTCTCAGACGAGCACTGTTAGCTGACAAGAAATATGATGTCTCTCACCTAATACCTTAAAGAAACAAACAAACAAAAAAATCCTCACCTCTTTACTATTTAACAGCCTTTAGACAATACACTGGCAAGGACTGCAAGCGAAAGGACTGGTGCCACTTGGTAATGGAACTTAAAGAACAGATTGTCAGGCATACCAGGAGTTTCCGATGCATTTCTGAATTCACATCTGTGGGAGTTGTGGATTGTCACAGTTCATTTGCTTTCATAAAATATCCACAATTTGCTGACAAGCAACTTCAAAAGTCCATTCATCGATTGGGTGGTGTACCCTTTTCAGCATTTTTTTTTTTAAATCTAAATGTTCTTTTCTTACAGTAATGCAGAGCTGGTGAAGAAGAAACAAAACAGAAAAAAACCAAACCAAAACACCTGATGCTAAAATAAATATTAAAATATAAAATACTTCATACAAAGTAATTCAATGTGCCATTAGTTGTACAATATTTCAAAAAGCAATTACATGTTTATAAAGCAGAACCAGCAATAAAAATACTTATGATTACAGAACTTGTAAGCACCATGACTCCATAAGTGTTAAATCCTTTGGGAAGTGCCTTTTTGTTTTTTTGGTTTGTTAAACCTTGCACAGACTCTTATAGCTGCAGTTTTTTTTCAATAATTATACAGGGAGTCATAGAATTACAGTGTGAGACACATTTTACACCACTGAAGACTGCAGATAAAATTAACTCTAAGTACTATAATTTGTTTTAAGAGCTGAGTACTATATATGCCAGTCAATAGAGAGAAGTTATTTGTTTGTTTGTTTGTTTTAATGTAGCCAGATTGCCAAGGCAAAAGAATGCTTGAAAAACACAAAGAATTTTCTCAAGAACATCAGAATAAAGCTGCATTTTTTTTATATATACCATGCCAAAATAGGACCTTGATGAAGACCTACACAGTGCATAATTTCCTTTAAGTTCCTTTAAGCAGTCTTGTGTTATGAGTACAATTAAAAGTCCATCAGTATCCCAAGTACTCGTGCATTATCTACCCTGCCACACTTCGCTAATGCGTCTTATCATTTAGGTTGTTAATACTGTTCAGTGTAAAGACAGTCTTTCTGAGGTAGACTGTTCAAGTTCAAGGACAAGTCTTTTTCTTACGAAATGCATGACATTCAAAAAAAGACAACAAATAAATACTACATGTACAATATGTAGCAATGAGGTAGAAATGGTTTTAAAGAACAAATGTCTGAACACACATCTGATGAAAAAAATTTTAAAAAAGGAAATGAAAAGCCTCTAGCAACTGCATATAAATCACAAGAATAAAAACAAAACAAAAAGAAAAAAAAAGAACCACACAAAGTTTAGATTTGGAAATAAACTTTTGCTTCTTTTTCTATTATAAAACAACAAGAAGGAATGAATGTGCTCCCAACCTTGGTGTAGTACAGAACCATTTTATAAATATTTAACATTCTATAGGACTGATTCATATATTCTCACACAACTCTGTGGCAAGGCTGACCCATACCACCGACATTCTACATATCACTGAGACAGGGAGGTGAAATTTTCCTGCTTTCAGTCTAATTGTCTTTGACAATTGCAGTGCCTAGTGCTACACTGCTTGTGTTGTATTTAAAAACAGGGGAAAGAGTAGAGACTTGTTCATTAAAGATGCAGTATCCCTGGTTCACAAAAATGCATCTGGCAGGTTCAAAATCGAATGTCAAACAAAGGTCCTTGCAGAGTGTGAGCTTCAGTTCATGTATTGGTTAGTCACCAGCACAGCTGGGCTTTTTTTGAGTTCTGAGATACTCGTATCTCCATGTTTACTAATGTGCTTCATATAAATCTGCAGATGATTAAATTACTTTTCTTTTTTTTTTAAGTAAAGAGACAAAGGTATTGTTTGGACATGGTGTGTAAGCCCGTATAAATATTATATACACACATGCACACATACAAGATGGAAAGGTGTTAGTGCTGTGAGGACAAGGTTAGCTTTCAGAGCTGATGATGAAAACCAACAGACATAGATTATTATACATTGGAGAGATGACTTTTCTAAGAAGGGCAGAAATCAGGAGTAATTCCTTTAAGTCAACAGGGTTATACCACCTTCAGATTGGTGTAAGTGAAAGGGTAGGAGGCCTTACAACTTTTGGCAGCCTTGTCTTGTGACAAAGTGTATCCTTCAGATCTGAGTAATATACTCTCCCTCCCGACAGAGTGCTTCAGAGAAAAATGCAGGGGGATTATAAGAACAGCCCTTTACCTGAAGTCATACGTATTTGCAGGCAGTGAAAACCCTGGCCAGATCCCCAAATAGCTTTAAATATTCCTATTTTGATGTAGGAATTAATTTGCATCTTTTTGATTAGATGATCCCCTAAAGAAATATACTATGAAGAAAACACCTAAATATGACCTTGTTCCATTTTACAGAGCACAGCCTCCAAATAGGTGATAAAGACACCTAGATGGTGTTTGGCCTATGTATTTCCGTCAGATGGTTGATTTTCCCCTTGGTAGGTTTGTAAGGCTCAAGAAAACATTTCGCCCATCTATCTGCATTTGAGTAGAATACAAACTGACTAATAGACAAATAATCCGTGTGAAAGTAAATAGCCTTAAAGTAAACTGCCTTCACATTCCATTGATCAGCTCAGTCAGCAAACTTTTCTATACTGTCACTAATGTTCTAAATATTTTGGAGAGAAACATGTCAGAAGTATAGAGAATTTCCATTTCTGCCTCACATAAGGTCATTATGAACTCCTCCTTGAATTGATATTGATCCTTCATCTTGCAGAAATATTCCTCCAATTTATTTTATTTTTGTTGCTGTAGGAATTGTTACTTAAGGTATAAGGAAGAAAATGAACCAATGTAGAATGGGATCCACACATAAAAATACGACGTAAAGCATCTGCAGTGATAGGCTGGCACAGCAGATGCTCTTTAAAATTAAAATTCAGGGCTGTGCCAGCAGGCAGGAAGCCTCAGGTAACAAGTTGGGTATTTTGGTGGCAGCAGCACCTAGCTTTACCCAGTGGTAAAAGACAGCAAACAGCTTTATACCGTGGAAATGTCAAAGATTAGCAAATATTTCATCCTGAGGACAGCATTAGAACATATTTTGTCTCTCTTCTAATGATCCTAACTTTTGGGACCTGCCTAAGTTCAGGATTGTGCTTCAGCCTTTTCTGGACACTCCTTGACAAGGCTGCTAAGAGGCGAGAAGGACCAACAGCATGCCAAAACTTGCTTGCTGGGGGAAAACAGGGGCTGACTGTGGGAGGAGAGAGGAAAGCAATAAGAAGGAGAGGACTTGGCAGGGAGTTCAGTCAACTCAGCCCCACCAAACCAGAGGAAATTCCACCAAAGGACTAGCCAGAATCCACTTGGAGAAGGGCTGAGGCATCTCCTGTTAACACTACCTGGACAAGGTATCACCAAATTCAACAAAGACAACCCCTCCGCCCCAAGTCCAAGCAATGCCAAGGACAGCTGCTGGTAAGGAAAGACTTGGGTAACATTCTAGCTGTCTTTATCTCCTTGCAGCTGCTGTGATAGGGGTGCAGTTTTCCACTTCTGCTGCCCCAAAGACGAATCAATCCCTAGAGAGAACAAGCGTGAGTGTGAGCATGTGTGTGCACACGTGTGGAACCTGCATTTTCACACCATCTCAGTTTCTGCCTGTTTCTCACTTTGGTTAACATTTGAAAAATCCATTTCCCAGAGTGACTTTTTTAAAGAGAATGATTTAAAGCTGGAAGCCAAAAGGATGATATACAATTCTGTTTACTTTTGGTTTTGCTACTGGATATAAAGAGGAAAAAAATCCACATTAGTGGCTACCTTTTATTTTACCAGCTGCAAAAAGTATCTGCTAAGAGTATGGTTAGGAGAAACAGTTAAGAAGAGTTGGTTTATCAAAACTTGCCTGAAATGTTCAAATGGGCACAGCTCAATGGCAGATATGAAAGGTAATGCCTAAGACAGAAATTGGGTCAGCGATCTGCAACAGCGTACTTGCCAGTGTGATCACTATGAACCTACAGCTAACGGGGACATCAGGATCTCCCAGATATGAGGATGGTGGAATGACCAGGGTGAAGAAGGAGCCTGTGGAAGTCTGGGGAAGCAGAAAGACTGGGTCATAACAAGGACCACAGACTAATTGCTGTTGAAAGGAAAAGGAAAAAGAAAAAAATGAAAAAAAAAAAGCAGGTGATTTAGTTAAGTCTTTCTATATCCTTAATGAAAGGCACTGTTTTTAAAATGGTATTTTTATGCTTAAAACAAAGTTTTAGATAGACAAAATGTTTGCCAGGAATCCATCTTAAATTAGATTTTGGTTTATTTGCTCTGTTTTTAGCACGTTCTATCTAAATATATATATTTATCTTAAAAGAAAAATAAAAGAAAAGCAATAATCAAGAGTCATAAATTTTCAGTAATATCACAAAAATCCCTCATTAGCTTTCTGAATGCTAAATGCCTCCATTGATTTAACAAATTGAACAAGGTCTGAACAGTTTTTGAGAAGACAAACATGATCTAGTAACAGATTGGTATCTCTCTTCTTGGGGCTTTTCAGTGCATTTATTTAATGGTTTTGAATGTACATTACTTAACAGAAACATTAAATGCCAGTGCTTTGCAACAGTTTTGTTACTGTCTCTTTAAAGCAAACAAACAAAAAATACATTCAAAAAAGCAAGGCTGTTTTGCTCGTGATGGCAGAGGCTTTGGGCAGCTGCAACATGCACTGTTCCTGCTCAGAGACATTACCCAACATCAGTCAGCTGTCACCAAAAGAGTAGCATGGAAAGCATTAAAGGATAAAAAGAAAGGGGGCAGGGGGAGAACTGAGCAAAATGCCACACATGCCAGTTAGTCTTTCCAGAAGGAAGACACCAGAGCATGTGTATTTGGGGGAGGAAAAGGGGGGTAAAAAGCACAAACATAGAGAAAAACTTGACTTCAGGGGAAAAAAGAGTGGCTCTCTGAAACTTGTTTAGCAGGTTCACATTCCTAACATAATCTGACTTTTGTGTTGGTGTTGTTTTTTGCCCTATTTCTTATTTTGCTTTCCAAGAGAAATGTAACAAAACTGAGGTAGAAATAATGGTGGGCACACTCCAGCCTGGAAGATTTCTAATGGATGCTAAATGAAGACCGCAGTAAGGACAATGGAGCCGTACACACACAACAAAAACTCAACTTTATAGTTTAGGAAGGGAAATTAATGTACTTTGAGGGTTCAGTTTTGCTTTGTTATTAGTACTGTTTGTTTGGTCACAGTCCACTGCGTTGCTATAAATGGCCCTAAAACCCATAGCTCTGCCAGTGACCTACACTGATCCCACTCCCTACAACTTCACCAAAATAACCTCAAAACTATGACTAGAGCTGCACAACAAAGGCCAGCAGTCACAGCTTAAGGTAATTTGCTTCTCGGAGTCCTACCAAATCTTACGCTTGACTGTTTTGGATGCTAACGTAAACCGATTAAGTGGCTCTTTTCTCATCTATGCACCTTCTAAAGACTGTATCACGTAATTATCAAGGAGCAATATGCTGAAAACTCTCACAGTTTACCCACAAGAAAAATCATTCTGCTCTGGTTTGATCTGACAAATTGGCAAGAGAACCATTTCTGAACACTGGGAAATCCTTCTGTTTCTATTTTTAAAAACTGTAAAGCTTCAGTCATATCACACTTTAGTTTTTTTCCTGGATACATTCAACATAATTTTCCTTGCTATTTTCCAATTGTTGAGGTAAACATACATATTTAATATAAAGTAACATTGAAGCCTAGCCTATAACTCTCAGCAGTACATAGTGCTTTCAACACATTCCTTTGAGGTACTGTACAAATCACAATCACTTTCCTGAGTTTTTGCAGACAGAACATTAAAAGAAATGAACTGCAGAAATTAAGGTCCAGATTACCATTACCCTGTTTTACCTGTTCTTAGTTTAACACCGCAGAACAGACAGGATTGAGGAATACTGTTGCTCTTAGAATAGCAAAAATCTGGTTCTCTGTCGCAACACAACCGTTCATCTCTTTAGTCCAATAATGTTTGAAGTTAAAGCTCTTTATATTAGCACATGCCACCAATGTAATTGTGAGGCAAACAAAAAATAAAGCACCACTTCAGGCACTTGACAGCAACTAAATCTCAAGAACAGCAGAATGGAATCAACACACAGGGTTCATGTCCTTCTGAAATCAACCCACTTGCACCTTGCTCCTTGGTGAGTATTGTCTAGCTTGAACAGAACTGAGCATCAACACGCGCTTTCTGTCATGTGTGGCTTTTTCAGATCAGCAGCTCTTGTTTGATGCACTTTTCCTTCAAGTCTACCCTGGCTCTTTAGAGGCAAGGTAAACTGTAGTCTTCCCAGTACCCTCTGCAATTTTAACACTACTGAAAAGGGTTCTCTACCCTATGTAGCAGGTTCTGTGTGTGCCAACATTCATTATATTTCTTTTTTTTTAAGTAGTATCACTGACTGCAACCAAACATTTTGTTCCATTCAACATATGTATCAAGCTCTTTTTGAGATATGCTAGGCTGTATCTTGCAGAAAGCATTTTCAAAGTCTTGATATGTAACTGGCCTCAACTGGCTGGGCATAATGGCTGAAAGGTCTGTGGCTGGCATGGCGTGAAGTGGACCCACCACAGCTTCCTGACACAAGTGAGCCACATCTAGTCCAGAAAAGCCTTCTGTGCGCTGGACAAGCAGTGCAACCTCCTTGTCATTGAGACAGTAATTGTGCTGTGAGAGCAGTTGTACTATTATCTGGTGCCTCGCTGTGCTGTCAGGAAGTGGAATTAAAAGTCGTTTCATGAAGTACCTTCGAAGAGATTCATCAATTTCTTCCGGTTTACTAGTGGCGCAAATTACTACTATTTGGTCCTCAGCAGAAGTCAGTACAGTGTCCAGCTGCATAAGGAATTCGGTTCTCATCCGACTTACTGGACTGTGTTCTTCACTCACTTGAGAGGAAAGGAGCATATCAATGTCACTAACAAAAATCACTGACGGTTGGCGACACCTTGCCACAAGGAAGGAGGCATGGACAATTTTTTCTCCTTCCCCTAACCACTTTGTGACAAGGCCAGAGCCACTGATTTTGAAAAATGTGGCCCCCAGCTGACTAGCTATACATCTGCCCATTAACGTTTTGCCTGTTCCCCGAGGTCCAAATAAAAGGATGCTCCGAGGTAGAGCAGTAAGTCCATTGAATGCATCTGACCTCAATACTGGCCATAAAACCTCCTCCTTAATGACGGCCTTAACTAGATCTAGGCCAGCGATGTCGCTCCAGTCCACAGGAGGTCCTTGGTTGATAATCTCATTGGTAACAATGTCAATGAGGTGTGTGTCAGTATTCTTCAGTTGCTCGTCCACAGAGTGGTTGGATGAGGTAGCTGCACGAAGTCCCGGGCCTTGCATTGGGTGAGGGAGGAGCTGCCTGTGGTCATCACTGTGCTCATTCATTACTGGGGAGGAATACTTCCCAAATGAGTCACTTGATCTCGAACCCAGCGAGTTTTTAGCAGTACTATAGGATGGGGGTGTTAGAGCCCTACTGGACTGGCTGCTGAATTTCCTTTGCTGTTCAGAGGACATTAGCTGTTTTGTTGGCTTAAATGCTAAGGATGATGTTTCAGCACTTCTGTCAAAACCATTCCCCCTGTTTGCATTTGAAATGCTGTTGTCGGGCATTCGATACATGGGACTCTGTGTAGATCTCTGTTGGCCATAGCTGTAATTTCCATAACTGGAGTCCATTTCTCCTTGCCCTGCCATGTAGAAAGCTTTCCTTTTGAGAGAGCTGGCTGAACTGTTTGTCAGAGCAGACGGAGCAATAGGTGTCAGACCATGGCCCTGGTAGGAATAGCTGGGGACGGTGGTTGGGGGCAGAGGGGTTGGAGCGGGGATTCCTGAAGGCAGGTACGCCGAGGGTGGTGGGGCACCCCCAGGGCTGTACCCAGGGCCAACAGCGGTTTGAGGAGGATAACTGGCAGAAGGGTAGCTGTAACTGGAGAGGTTAGAGGTCCCATTGTAGCCAGGGACGAGGGCTGGTGGCGGCGGTGGTGGTGGTGGCTGCAAAAGTCCCGAGCTATGCAGGGGGGATGGATGAGGGGATGGAAGTGCAGGTGCTGGCTGGCCACTGTAACTGGTATGCAAGTATGAGCCATTGTATCCTGCGGCATATTCCTGAGATGGGAGTCCTGAATGAAGACTGGGAACAGTGTGACTTCCACAGGTGCTGCTGGAATAACTGGGTTCAGCCAGGTTACTGGCCACCCCTGGAGAGCTCCCGATGCTGGCCGAGACATCTGTGGGAGGGAGTGCTGCACTTACTCCAGCTTTGCTGGCAGTGATAACATCTGGGACGCAGTTCATGGGATACACACTCTCCGAGTTCAGTGATGGCTGCCAGGGCTCACTTTCATTCTTCCGGCCATTCACCAGCCCCGAGGGAGCTTCAGAGTAATTGCTGAGAATGGGCCGCTCAGACGGGCCCTCCAAAATACCAGAGTATTTTTCTGCATACTTTTTCAGAAGATTGGAGGCGGTCAGAGCTGAGATGTCATCGTTAGCCCAGGCGTACTGGTAGGTGCGCTGCAGGTGGCCTCGGTAGGTTTCCACCTTGTGGGCAGGGGACCGAGTGGTTGAAGTGATATCAAAGTGCTGTTCTGGCCACTGGGCATGCTCCGGCGTCCACTGCATCTTCAAGCCTAGGGCAGCAGGAAAAAACAAAGTTAACAGCGAGTTTGGCTGTTTTCAGATGCTTTTAACCGACTTCTCAAATGTGCTGCCTGCGAACTTCCTTAGCTCTCTAAAATACTGTACTTAACAACATAATACCTTAAGGAAAGAAAATTCAATACCCTTACGAAGCAGTATAAACTGCCTGGTTTACTGCAGGCACATACACACGGAGCCACATTTTTTGTTGATTCAATAGGGGTTTTTTTGTTGGTTTTAAAAAAAAAAAGTAGAAAATGACAATTTTCGCGAAGTAATTAAATAAGATTCAGCACATTTTAAATACTCTGAGTGCAGATCTATTGTTAACATAGAAGGCATCCAACTGCTCTGTCTTATCTCATCATTGTTCCAGATTTATATTTTAAACAATATAAAAATATGAGACACAGCTGACAGATCACATCTAGGATACCTCTCTTATTTGGTACTGAACACCTAGTTAGCACAGTATAATGCACCCTGCGCAGAACAATATGACACAGACATAGCAGGTCATTCCATAATCCAACTCTCATCTAAAGTGGTCCACGACAGTTTCAAATCTGCTTCGTGGAGTGCAGCAAAGCAATCTCCCAGGCAGCGCTCCGTCGCTTTCATCACACAAAGCCTACAACTCGGTATGAATTACAACTGCCTCCTTTCTGCCTCTCAGTTCTGTTGTTGAGGCTCTGGAAAAAAAAACAAGCACGACTTGTCTGTTGGTCTCCTGCTTGCTCTCTCTACCCTCCCCCCTACCTCACAGCCTCCAGGGTACAAAGAAAGGTTTAAAAAATAAAATAAAATAAAATAAAATAAAGCAAAGAAAAGGAAAAAGAAATTAAGCCAACTCCCTGAAAGTTCTGTGTCTTCCACAGCTGGCTACAAAAAAACCCTAATCCTATCTATAAAAGAAAAAAAATGCAAATGTCATTTTAAAGCAATTAATCTTGCAAATAATGTGATGTGAATTATTCCCCCTCCCTATAATCCACTATGCACAGTAAGAGCAATTTACAAGCATTACAATAACCCACTACAACTCGTACCTATGCATGGTAGACACATTGCTTATTTTTGTACAGCTGTATCAAATAGAACTCCTTAATCTCTCTCGTATTACCAAAAGTGATTTTTGCAAACAGTCTTGTGCCCTCTGGCACAGATTCCCTGATAAGGAGCAGGCCTAGTCGAAATGAAGCATCTGTGGCACTAGCTCCCCTCTGAATTACTGCAGTCTATTTTGACAGCTTCTACCCCCTCCTGTTTTTCTCCCCAACCCCTTTAGCTCTTCATTGCCTGACTCTGGCATCTGACATGGCCAGCTTAGCCTCGCTGAGCTAAACCTAACACAGCACACAGTTTGGTAACAGAATGGCATGTTTATTCCCTTCTGACTTCTTCTTCCTTGTTTGCAAAACCACTGCACCAGACACTGGAAGTTAATTAGCAGAATGATGCTGTGCTAATTGTGTTAATTTACAAGGTTTTAGTCAAAGAGAACCATGCCAGGGCTGGCACTGCTGTCATGCTTTCGACTTAATGATTAAGAAATACCGAAAACAAGGTGGGAAGGATTGCAGTAATTACACAATAAATGAATAAAGCAACAGATTCATTTGCAATTATATTTCATTGCAGTTGCACTCATTTGCATTTGGATTCTTCATTTTTATTTTTGGATTCATGTACTTGCAAATCAACAAATCATTTAAATTTAGCCTGAAAACTGCAAAGTACCTCTAATTGAGCCTTTTTATTTTATTAGTACAAGTATTGCAAATCTCAGTCCATGTGAGCATGCCATTGATTATTTGTGTTTTTTTTTCCCTGAGCATTCTCTTTCTCTCATTTTTGAAACACTCTGACAACTTGAGAAAAATGTCTGTTAACAATTACACAGTTATCCTATAAAAGTAGATTCAGAGAAGTGCTTTTGACAAATGCAGCTTTGATACTGAGGTTTTGGCAGATTTATTTCTTTCATTTAGTGTTAATATAATCCTTTTTGCTAATTGTTTCTGATGTTTAAACCAGTGCCCTTCAGAGGGGGTAAATGTGTCACAAAATTGGGTGAAATTATAGAAATCATGCTTGTATGAAAAAAATGCAATTTTAATGAGAAACTATGAGAAGCTTTTCAGAAACCACACTTCGTTAAATTCAGCTGGAAATCCAAAGAGCAAATCACCAAGAGCCAATCACAAGTAATCAGTATCTAAAATTCTTCTATTGTCATGGGATTTACTTCAAGCCTTTTTTTAAAAAAAGAAAGAATATTAATGTTCCTGTAACATAGTAAGTTCACTACCCCTATTAAAAAAAAAAGTCAACCAAATCAACCAATCGAAACTAACTCCCTTTCTGTGATATTTGGCTTATGAGGGTACCAAAACACTGAAAGCTTCTGTTACAGAGATGCAGAAGAACTTGAGTAGATTGATGCTTCACTAGACACTAATGAATGGATGCCACTAGAAAGACACTTCCCAAAGAATGCACTAAAGCAGTAGTGAAACTTTTGAAAAAGAAGGTAAAATAGGCATGGATAGAACAGACAATCTGACTGGGCTGGTACTTGTACTGTAGTTAATGCTTTTGGCACTTTGGCTTTAATGCCTTGTAAAAGGCAGACTATTCAATTTAAAGAGATAAAAGAATGCACTAGGTCAGAGAACAAAAACATATATCATACTCTACTTAGCAAGCTTTTCAAAATACTTTTCACAAATACTTAAAAAATTTCATCAACTGTTTTTTTAATTTAGAATGGATCATAGGCTTTTAAATAAAATAACTCTTTCTAGTCACAGTGGAGAGATGTATTTAGATGGTGCAAAATTTAAATTCTTTGAATTTTATTTGTCTAGATTAATTTATTTTCCTTATTACAAGGCTGCAAAAGAATGTTGGAAAATCTGAATTATCCATTATAAGAGGAGGGGGGAAAATCACATCATCAGCATTCTTTATTTGGAATAATTGCTAGATAGACCAGCAGTTTCCATATTGTCATGCTATCTTTGGATATGCTCACTGCACAATAATTGAAAGTTTATTTATTGATGCATATTAAATACCAATGCATTTAACAAAGGCTGTAAAGGCAGGATTGTGCTTTGATTAGATAAGCTTAAGAGAACAGGACTGTTCTTATCCCATGAAACATGAGCATTTATTCCAGCACATTACAATCATTAGTGTCATTTGGAAGCATAGGTTAATAGTTAACCATAAGCATATTTTTTCTCATTAGTATGCAGTGAAGAATTCTGTATTTACATGGAGTCCACTGGAATGGTCTGGACTAGAGGGCACAAAGAGTAGTTTTCTCAATTTGACATTAATCAAAAAAGCAGCAAACTTTTGATAGGTTTGACTGCATTTGTTACTAGTTCAATAATTGTTTGAAAAAAGTCAAATGTCTTACTTAGGAGGGAAAAAAACCCCAAGTTTCTTTATGCAGACATACCTCTCCTCAATTGCTTAATTAGCTACTTCCCCTGCATATTCTAAATTGTATTTTGTTAGTTGCTTTTTGCTTGAGCTGATACATTCCTTTCAATAGGGATCCAAATGCTGATATAAACATCTAAAATTAGGCAAATAAGGGCATATTTAGAGCTTGCATTCTTTTTCTAACATAATTTAAACTCTGACATAAACCACAGTCCTGCATACAGCCTATTTGCTTAATAGCTTACTGTAAACCAGAAGAAATGCAAGGCTGAATGTATTTTTTTAAAAAAAATCTTTGCTAACATGGGAATCCTCTGAGCTATCGACATTTTTGAACTGTGTAAACTCTTTCGGTATGGGCTGTAAAAGGCAAAAGGAAAGTATTCTGTTCTTTAAGTACAGGTATGTACTTGCCAGTGAATTGTTTTTAAGATAAATCTAATATATTGTATAGAAGAGGCAGTGTAGCCTCTTTTAGCAGTAACTATTTTTCCTTGTCCTGACAACTCTGCTATACATCTCTCCTCCATAATTCTTCCATTTAAGCCTACCTGAATTACATTTGAAGTAATTATAGTCAACAATTTCATTATTCAATTATGTTGAACCAAGTCTTTGAACACTTTTTCCCTTCTAATTTTTTGCTCTCAAATGAAAATGTAAAATCTAATACATAATACTTCATCAATTTCACACACAATAATTCCACAGGGCAGAAAACCACTTAAATACTCAGACTTGTGAATTAAAATAAACAAAACAACAAAAAGAAAGAATGGCATAGTTAAGAAAAAATAACATTATAATCTGAGGCAAAATGAACAAGCAAGATTCTACACATCCTTGGTGTCTAGGAGGGCCCGATCCTGCTGGGAGCTCAACTAAGTTTGTGCATACAGAGAATCCTCATCAGCTGGTGCTCTCAGTATCAAGTCAAACTGTTTGGCTCCTTGCCTGATTCTATCAGAAGATAAAAATAAATAACTACCTCTTCCTTTGAATTTAAACAGAAGGGGTTCTGTTGAAACCAGGCATTTAAAAGTCCAGAAAGACTAGCTAGGACCACACTGGCTGAAAGCACAACTTACAGTGTCCCACAGAAAATTCAAATGATGACAATCGCCTTTCAACTAACCAGCTTAGTTAGCAACAGCCTACTTTAGACAAAGAACACTGGGGTTTTAGTAAATCTCTCATCTATTCACATCCCTAATAAAACAGTCAAGCTAAAATTAAATCATATGCCACTGTGGCTTGCTGAAGATACCGGTAGAGGTTGCACTGCACTTCCAGAGATGCTGGAGAACAAAACCTAAACGACAGGGAGCTGCTGTGCATGAGGAGCTAGAAACAGGGGCAACACATCAACCTTCCAAAGCAGCTATCAAAGTTTCAGTTCAGATCAGAGGCCCCCAACCGTTTCCTCAACATACCTGAGGCAGAAGAAAATAATTCTTCTCCTGTTGTGGTCTCTTTGTTTCTGCCCTGTTCATCCCTGTAGCTTCCTATCTAGTACTGGTCTGCAGGTTCATTTGTATACATCAGTAGCTCAAGTAGGTTCTCAGCTTTAGGCATGTGGCTAAATATGATCTGAGTTACTGTTTAATGTGCTGTTGAAGAGATGTACACTGTACCAGGGGCAAACAAGTAAATGAGATGCTTTGAAAACTATTCATAACAAACCCATGGGAGCACACTGTTGGAAGGTAGGAAACAACTTCAAAATCCCAGATCTGAGTACCACCAACCCTCCTCCCTTTAGACCTGCAAGTGAATGTGAATGTCATCCCTTTGGATTACTTACCCATTTACTTAAAGACCTGACAAGCTGTCCCTGCTCAACTGTTTTCTACTCTCAGCCCTGTCTCCAATTATTCAAGACACTGAGTATTTACACAACGACAAAATTATTTTAGCCAAGATATTTGCTTCCTGTGGACACGCAGAGACGAGCTCAACCAAAACTGCTATCGACACAAATAGGCACTTCACTAGGAATGTGCCAGGATTCCTCAAATCTCATACTTCAGCGAGAGCTGAAGGTGTTAGTACCTTGAGGATCAGACCCTAAATTCATATTTTAAAATCCTTCTTCAGCATGGGACTGAACTGAATAAATGACTCATGCTGTAACTGCTGTTCAAGATGTAGGACACACAACTCCCTGAGTTTGTACTAAATCTGATAATATTTTGTAGGACTGTATACTGTCATATGTACCATAATAATAACAATTAATTCAAGACAAAACATTTCTTTTACACTCCATTTTTTATTAATAAGCATAATTTCAGCTGTTTGAAGATAGTGCAACTGATCTCTCTTAATTGGAAACAGGAGAGATTTTGAAGAGTGGATTGAGCTAATTATGTTTCATAGGGTGGGAAAAAAAGAAGGAAAGAAAATGATTCCCATATTTACTTCCTAATTACTCAGTGAAGACCTCTGCTCCAGTCCATGGAGAAACTCCTTTGACGTCAAAGGATTCAGTGGGAGGAAGAGTCTCCAACTGAGTTGCCCAGCCACACAGGACCAGCTTTGGAGGCTTTTTATCAGTAAGTGGCAGCCACAAACACATGAACACAGTCCTGGAAAGTGCTCTCAGCATTTTCTTGGTAAGAGTACTTTCTTCCTTTTATTATACATAGCCTATGCATACCATGTGCATCAGTGGGAGCAAGCTGTTGGCAGGGTGTTTACAATATGATTCCCATCTAGCAGAGACAGTGAAAACATTTCAATCTTTAAAACAAAACACTTCAATCTCAAGTAATATTAAAGATATCATATATATCAGCAGCACTTAAAGACAAAAGCAGTAAGAAAAATGTTGCATATTTTAGAAGAGCCTGAAATTCCCTAAATGGAATCTCAAACTAATGCATCCCAATTATCTAATTTAAATGCGATCAAATGATTATTCTTTTTAAAACACACTTTCACACCTCACAACATCAAATTGCAATATGGTTACAGCAAATGAGTTCTCTCCCTCTGAGCCCCTTCCTTGCCATTTACATAAAGCAGTGCCTTTGATAGTCACAAAGACATTTCTGGCTAAACAGCCTTTAGCAGATCCATCAGCTTCAAAGGCCTTATGAAACAGAAATAAGGAGAAATAATAGTCAAGCAAGCTAAGGAAAACTTGGCCCAGAGAAGACTCTATCATATTTTGCCAGCAGAAGCAGGTTGGATCTGTAGGCCAGCAGAGCAGCAGCCCACAGATGTGGATCATAGGGACTGTAGATATTACTTAGGCTCTCCATTTAGGACCTCCCAGGATGCTGCCTGCCTCGGAGGTATTGGTTTCTCTGCAGCAGCAGTCCTTAAGCACAAAAATATTCTCAGTTTGGGGCTCCATCCTTGCAGTGTAATCACATTGATACACTATCATTGCATAGCATAAGTAAAACCATTTATGCATGCATCGCAACACTTCTATATAGACAATTGGTCATATTTGCAATCAATTGTTCATATTTTACTATGTTCATATTTTACTATGTCAGCCTGCTCTCACTGTATGCTTTTGCTCACAATAGTTTTCTAAACCAACTAGAAAACAGTTTTCTTTCAACCTATTATGACTTCCAGGTGTTACATTTTTAAGCTGTTTCTGCCAAGTACTGTTACAGGATTTAGCATATCTTGTCAATGCTAAACAAATAAGACCATAATAATTTCTGAGTGAATACTCAGAAGAACAGTAACTGTAAACAAAAGTAAACATAACTTATAAAAAAAAAATCAGTTTTTGTAGTCCATTGAACACACGCTTATAGCTATAATATATTTTTATAAGAGTTAATATACAACATAATCTGCAATTTAAGCCCATATAAACAGGAGAATCAGCATAACTACTGCAGGATAACTGCAGTGATTCTGAGAATTAAAATATTCACATGGTAAAATGTAGTCATAAATGAATATGGAGTTTGGCCACTTGGTACAAGTAGTTATGCATATTTACAAATGCAAAATAATTTAGACCTGGAGTGTGATTGTGCTCCCACTGAAGTGCTTACTTCAAATCTCCAGTAAACTCAACTGAAGCTTTCAGAAGTGCAGCAAAATGCATACAATCTTTTTAAGCAACAAAATAGCACAAGTAGCCTTTTCTCTGGTTCTCTTCCAGAAGTGGAGTTTGAGGTATGTTTACCTTGAAAGAGCATAACACAAATACTTAGAAATAGAGTAGATAAAATACAGTCGCTGCTCTATCGTGTTTCTCATGTAATCAACTGCAGCAGGTGAAACACAGAACCGTGAACTTGTTTTTTAGCAAGTGAGAGGCAAAAGGAATTAATTTTCAGCAGTAGGAAGCCTCATATAGAACATTCAGATCTTGACCGAAACTCTTCCAGGAAAAAAAACCCCAACCTCTGAAAATCACAGTTTTCAAATATAGGATTCTATTATTTTTTTCCCCATTTCTGTTGCCAATCATGATCCAGTAAACTGTTTCCTTTTACGGGAATTTTGTTCATTCACACTTAGAACTATTGCTTGGTTCCTCAACATAAATAAATCATTTTTAAAACTTTTTTTTCACCTATCCTAAACCCATCAAGACAACTTCCTTCTTAAGCTCGCTTCCTTTTGCCAAATGAAGATCATCAGGACATACCACATGTGTCCATAGGGACAGCAAAGCTAATGAATATGTATGTTTTATGTCACAACAGAGCACTCCCCTTGTTCTGCAGTATCGACCTTCCCTTATGTAAGTAAATAACAGGTGAGCACTTGTGCATGAGGATAAATGGGGTTAAAACTGCCATAAAGGAACATACTTTATTTGAAGAAAGTGAGCGCACAATAAATAGAGATTTAAGTGATGCTGAATTATTTTTAGATCATGCTGTTCAAAAATGTTAGAAATTAATCTTACTCTAAAGCACAAGAACAAGCTACATAGCTAGTTATTTAAAATATATTTCCCACCAATTATCCACAGCAACACTCTGTGCAAATTCTGTTACATTGTTTTTTTAATATGTTTTACCATCATCATATTTTAATATATATATACTCTGTGTATTTCATAGCTCTTTGCATAGCAAGAGAAGGTTAATTCCAGACATTTATCTAACCAGCCCTATTCGCCTTACAAACATGAAGGCAAAGATCAATTTCAGTAAGTTTCAAATAACTGTAGTCAGGTTTGACCCATTACACTCAAGTAACAAGAGCAAAAAAGTAAATTTATATGGGCCAATAACACAATGCTTCAGCCTGTAACCAAGCTTTTAAAGCGCTTATTCCAAAACCTACCAACATAGGAAAGGTATGAACAGTTGCTTTACTGAGATTAGAGTACCTCTGCTAATTAGCTAAAGGAGAACAACTACTGATTAAATGTATATATAGAAGTAATCTGATACTCAAGAAAAAAAAAAATCCCTCTTAGGAGGACTCCACAGCATGTAAAGCTTTTGTAAAAATTGCTTATGTTATTTATAAATTTTTGCTTTTTGGCAATCTGCACATTAATGAAGTAGTAAAGAGATGTTGTGTCTTAGACAAAAATATTCTATAGCCAGGACTGGGTGACATAGTGCATTAGTTCAGTGTCCTTCACTCCTGGGACCTGCATATAATTTAGTCCAACCTGAAGAAAAGAACTTCTATCTCACGGCTGAGAAGAAAGCTGCATATGAAATGAGTTTTGGTGGGTTTAGTGTTGTTTTTTATATACAAGACGACATACGAAGATAAACTGCTTTAGAATGCCCCTGACGTGGCCCAGGATTAAGAGCAGGGAGCTCAGAGCTCATCCACCCTCTCCCTTTTCCCTGTCGTACCATACACACACCACACATATTTCCCTCTACTGTAAGCATCAGAGCAGCTAGCACTGGCATACATTGTCTTTCCATGGAGAATATCCTGCACAAAAGAACTGTATTATGAACCTGTATACTTATTTCATCTCTCCAATAAAAACAAAAAACAAGGTCTATATTTCAACATGAGAGATGACGTTGTAAGATGGGATGATGTTATCACAGGGAAAGCAAGATTTCCTCCCCAAGGTGGGGATCACCTTAGCTAAGTCATTAGAACTCTACTAATCATGTTCTTATAGGGAAGAAAGAGCTCCGGCATGGCTCCTTCCCTGGCTTGGCTGCATGAGCAGCTGACCCTTCCTTTCCTTCCTGCTCCCCCCAAGCAGAGAAACAAGATTAAAAGCAGAAGCATAACCAGAGAACTGACATCCTAGAAACATTAAGCTGAGCTAAATCTTTTCCTCACTTAAACCTTTCAATTATTGTATCCCACAAATCCTAAAGATTCTTTATTGCTCATTCAATAAAATGTACCTGAATTAACTCCTAAAAAATGAAATGTAGCTTTTTTTTTTTTTTTTTTTTTTTTTGCAAGCTCTTAGTTTGGGACTTACTGTATTGTTTCCTGAGCATTTGAAAGGAACTATATAGATTGCTCAGTTAGCTAGGCAAATTATCTGGGGGCTGAGGGAAGGAGGAACAGGGAATTTTATATAAACAGATATAAAAATATCTCTTTTTATATATATGCATATACATTTATATATTTTACACACACAGGCACCAGAGAGAGAATGTCTTAACTAAGAAATTAAATCCTCGTGTTATATGTTAGTCCTCCTTTCTGAAAAAGAGCCAAGTTCATCCTGCAACAGGAGAAGTTGAGCCATGTCCCAAAACACACAGTATGTCATTGAGAGGGTGCTCAGGCATTTCAAGGGGGAGATAAGAGTAACATGCTGGTTTTAAGAACGGGAAGAAATAATAGAGCCTAGGTGATAAAATGTCAAATTCTTTTGCAGCTATCACACAAATTTGGCCTTTTCTGCAAACAGCTTTCAAGAGACAACAAAAATCTAAACAAAGCGATGATAATATCAATAACTAGCTGGGGACTGTTGTTGGCTTAAATAACAATAAAATGTACTATTTTTCCTGTAATTTTGTCCATAATATTATTTCATACATAGTTATCTAATGATGAAATAGTTTTAAAATTTGCTTTAGGGTACAGAAGTCAAGCTCCAATGATGAGCATCTCAAAGCGCACTACAGGCACATATTTGTGTAGCTGAATAACAGCACTAGAGTTTGTACGATTTAAAAAATCCACTATTTTACTTGATGTTTGATGATGAACACTGATAAAATTGCTTTCTCTAACAATATGTACAATATATTACAGTTAATTCTAAGAATTTCAAAGAGAAGGTAGAACAGTATTGTCACAAAAAGAGCTGAAAAGGGGTCTTGGTATCAATATGAGATGCCTAGAGTGCAAGGTTCATAGGCTTCATTCTCCTTTGCTTCTCTGGTTTGAAGTCACAAGAACCACAGAGGTTTATAATTTATTGTGAAGGAGATAAACGTGTTCCACTTTTTAATTCATCATTTTTTTTACAGGCAACAATTATTCAGCAGTTAATTACACAAACTATATTTTGGTCAGCAGCATTTGGGTTTTGTGTCACACGTATGGAAAAAGCTCACCACAGAAAATATTTCATTAAAATACAGAGAGAGTTCTGATACTTGCTGCACTATCTCAGTTTCTGATTTATTTCCTGTGACTAACAAGGTGCCCTTCCAACTTATTGAAAGCAACTCTTCCTAAAATTTGCTAAAAAATGACTGGACAGAATCTGATTTAAACCTCACTCTGAGATCCCAGTCCAACATACCTTTAGCATGCATGTCTCATGTGTGTGCTCCTTTTGTTGTTTCTCCAGTCAGACTTTATTACGAGGTTTTAGTTACAAAACTTTCCATCAAATTTTGAGTTAAAT
Source organism: Clamator glandarius (assembly GCA_033459285.1). NCBI lineage: Eukaryota > Metazoa > Chordata > Aves > Cuculiformes > Cuculidae > Clamator > Clamator glandarius. The sequence goes on along the minus strand of JAUNZM010000955.1, from coordinate 144,943 downwards.
AATATTATAAAAGTGCACCACATGAATTTAGTATTAAAAATGCTCTATGCTATCAAAAAGAACATTAGGATGTGACTAAATATTCAGCAACTACCAGCTTCAATTCTTTTTTCCATTAACACCTCTATTTTCATCCATAATTTGTAGGTAACATACAGGAATGACTTAAAAGAAAGCTTAATAATTAATTGAGTTTAATACACTTAGCATCAAAAATTAAGTTCATAAACTAACAAATATTCACTGAAGTATTTGTTATCAGTAGTACAAATTTATTAGTCTTCATTTTTACTTTGGAAAATCCTTTTGCAAGTTAAAAAAAGAGAAAAGTTAAATTATGAGGTACTGCTATAGCTGTGAGAATTTTGTGATTTCAAGTAAAAGATTTACAGATCTGTAAAAGATTTACAGATAACAACTGAAAGGTGCATTACACCAATCAGAGGAATGCATAACCTCTGCAAAGCAGGTAGGAGTGAATCACTTTAATTTTCTCTCTTCTTATGGCTTTATATTCTTACGCAAGGGAAGCAGAGGAAACCTAAATATGACCCTATTTAGATATATTAACTGAAAAGCCTTTGTAGAATTTTTAAGCAAACAGGATTGTGCTTCCAAAGCTGCCCATCTAGTTTTCCAATGTGTTAAATTGGACGGCTACTTGGACAGCTCTCTATTCATTACTGAACTGTGCAAAGGAAACACAGAGGTGGCATTTTCCTTTTAAACCATCTAATGCCTTGTAGGCAGATTCCGAAGCATCAAGGAAAGATTTTTTTTCCTAGACAAGCTGTCGTAATTGAAATGAAGTCTAATCAGACTCATTACTGTTTTCAGCAATTTGCACCACCAAAGATGCTTATTAGGTAACAGTGTTTAATAAACCACTCTTTAGAAAACTACCAGTAATGAGCTCTTAACAGCCAATCTTTAGCGTGAATGCAATGTGAAAAGTGTTCCTAGCGCTGAATAGATTTTCACATTTAGTAGTGTCATAATTAAGCTCAAGGAATTGGTAGCTGTGATGATAGATTTACTGCAAGACAGACACTTTTTTCCCCCTGAAAATATATTCGAAAATACTTGGGGTTCAGTAATATCTATAGAGTAAATTTTAAAATTGGTTAGAAGACTGAACTATACTGTATTAGCTCTGTAAATGGTACTTAATCAGAGAGTATTTGGGGAATGCACAGAGTACTGGAAGTCGGGTATCATCTAGGAGGCATGCATAAAGTTAATTCCATTTAGCTTTGTTTGACTGCTCTTCCATCACTTAACAATTTCCAGTCATTAATATACAAATAATAAATGTTGTCACCAGCTGAATTATAATGAACAAAACGGCCAATAAGAAGAGATATTTAAAGAAACACTCGTCAGTACTCTTTACACAGTAGTGGCTGAAAATGCTTGCGGAAAAAATAGAGCAAATTGTTGGTTTCAAAATCAAACTATGGATGTAGAATATGTACATATATTTATGTGCACACACAAATGCACATCCAACTAATTCTGGATTTCCTACACATTTCACATACCATAAACTCCTAGCATCTACCAAACCCCCAAAAGCTTCAAGTTCCTAATGTGAAGTACACCACCAATATGAAAACCTAAGGCTGTAACATATATTATTCATAAAACACAATCATCAGCCAGAGGTATTTTTCATCAATAGAAAGTTCTATTTAACTAGATATACAGCTCACTGCACTAGTCATATCAATAATACTACCTAACAAATGCTGAAAGAGGCAAAAAAGAAAATAAATTGCATGTATAAGCTTTAGCTAATTAAATATCCAGAGCAAATCTCAAGGAATAGCCACAGTTCTGAACAGATTGATTTAGATCTGACATACAATTTAAAGTTATCAATAAGAAATGACCAAGACTACTTTTTTGTCTCCCCCTAGGAAAAATACATAGGGATGCAAATGTTGCTTTGCCTGCTAGAGATTCTACTGGAGAAGGTTTGTGTCAGTGGCTAAGACTTTTGAAAGAAGTGCATAAAGATTAGTAATCAATAATGAAACCACTAACAAAATGACGAAGACTAATTCTCTCAAACTGAGATTTTTATCTCAGAATTCCATGTTAAGGTGTTAAGAGTTCCTTTACTGGACGAGTGCTTTCATTACATTTTTCATACACCCTAGCACCCAAACTTCAGTAATCCTAAATGAAGCCTCTAAGCCTTCATACCTGTTTGTTACTTTTGGAATCAATAGGACTACAAGAACTAAGACTACCAAATTAATGCCAGCTTCATTTGATTTTGTGGTATGCACTTCTTTGCACTACAAAGTGGAAAAAGGAAAAAAAAAAACAACCAACACCCCTTCACCCAGAACTCATTCCCAGATGGGTTTTTGTAGCTTTCAGATCAAAATATCTTCCAGTTTCTTAAGTCTGAACTGAATCTGTACTGAATCGTACCCTATCATGCAATTCCAAACTCTGCACCTTTAAGTCACACACTTAGCTTCTGCTCTCTGTAAAATAATGTAACATAAAATGAGACCCCACAGCTGCTTTAGACTGCTTCCTCTTGCACTTATGAATAATACATCAAACTCCACATCATCTGTGAGTGGCAACCTGATGCTCTAAGATACGTAACATGCCTTTTATATTGTTAATTTACTAAGTGCAGATGCTCTGAAGCATCAAGTGCTTATCAATAAGAACTTCAATACCATACATTATGCTATTGTTAGCAGTTTAAAACTGAATTTAAAACATTGACAGAAATGCAGCATCTCCAGGAGGTATCTTAGGCATCATTTTAAAACTGAGGTTACCATCCTTTCTTACTTCTAATATAGAATTAAAACTGGGGGGAACTTCCAGTGTATTCCTTCCACATCCTAGCACTACCACAGAAAAAAAAAAAAAAAAAAAAGCAACCTAAACCAAAAAACCCTCAAACCATATTTTCAGCCTCAGTATTTTATCAAGCCATACTGACACCAAGCAACAATAGAAATTGAGACTCTTCATTCTAATCTCTCCCGGCCTGCTTTGCCTTGTCAAAAAAGCCTTCTCTACTACACTCTTAGAGGAGTTTCCATTGAAGAACTAGGACCTACCAAATTTTACACTACTCACAGGCTGCTACCCTGACATTAAGTGTCGTATACAGGAGCATAAATGAGCATAAGAAATTGCAAAAGTGTAGGAAGTTAAAGAAGGAGGTGAAGCTACAGGGGCAGGTTAAACTCAAGGCAGAATTTGCCCCTAATCACTGAATTGGTGAGAAGAAGCAATAGAATCCCCAAAAAAGGACAGTGAGAAGAACCTAAAGACCCACCTTGAAGTTAAGATGCTGCCATTAGCCAGCACCTCCATGGTATGAGTGGGAGAGGACACTCCACGGGGGCATGGCCAAGCTCTAGTGGTAATGTTTGGTGTTATCGAAACCTTGGAGTGGCTCATCTCAGGACAACTCCACCAAAAGACACCATAAATAGCAGAAACTGGAGTCCAAATTAAATCTATTGCACCTTCTACAGCAGCATTTTCTTCTCCATCAGTGGAATTCCAATATTACAGCCCAGCTTCTCCCAGTTAGGACCCAGCATCAATCACAGTTTGCCTTTCAACAAAAAGTACCATAAACAATCTGTAGGGTGCCTTTGAGCACAGAACACCTCAGATTTCTCTCTGTTCTGTTACTTATGGCAATCTTATTTAATTTTTTTTTGTGGAGTAGAGAGCAGCTTGGATGAAAGATCATAACATTGTTTCACTCGATGTTTTGCATTGTTTGTTTGTTTGTTTCAGCTTTTTTGAACACTGCTCCACTCACCCTCCCAGCCCCTCAAAAAAACCCCAAACACCCAAAATACACTTAATTGTTCCAAAGAGAAGCAACTACTTATCCAAATGATTGCATACAAACTACCTCTGCGGACTGCCAAGGTTACTGTTCTGTTATGACACATTTAAAAAAGCTACATAATAGATGACTTGCAGCAGATGATAATATTTGTCCAACAGAACTGGAATCCTTTGTATTATGGCAAACAATATTCCCTGTATTTCAGACTGTCTTAAACATACAGACTTGCCTATCAGGTCTTTCTTCAAAGGTAAAACTGTCTAGTAGATAACTTCCTTGACTGAAGATGTTTATTGAAATATCTCCTTATAAAATTAAGGAGGCAAAAGGAAGAACACCAAGTCCTACTTAATACAGTTGTGGGTCTGTCTGTGGAATGGGGGTTAATAAAGAAAATGCATGTGTGATCGAGGACAATATGTATAAGCTTTGGAGGGGTGGAGTGACCATAGCAGAATGTAGCAATCCTTGACTTCTACTTTATTTTTCGTAGTGTATTTTCTGCTTTTCCACTACAGAGCTTTCTATTTATTTTAGCATAACTCATATATTTGTCATTAAACAATCAAGTTCTAATAAAAACCATAATGCAAACATCCAGTTGTGTAATGAAAAATAATACAGGGTTGAAGGGGGGTTCCGACTTGATCTCAGAAGCAGATTAGCTTATGCCCTGCAGCATGAGATGGGAAACATGTTCCTGACTATTACAGTTTTGATTCTCTATTTATATTTTATATGGATTTTTAAAGAGACACAATACAAAGCTTTAGATAAAGGAATCTCTCTCTCCCTTTATGTACGTACGTATAATTGTACACATATAAATTTACTTCCCCTCCCAGAGCAGGAATGGCATTTGTCTCTAGCAATAGCACAGCATCTAGTTGGGAATCTAGCAGACAGAAAAAGCACATAACCAGAAAAAGAAAAAAAGTGTGTTTTGGACAATCCCAATACAAACTATATCAACTGAAATCCCAAATCTATGTCCCTTTGAGAAATTCTAAGCGATCCTTTTTTTCAGTAACCATTGCGCTGCACTGCAGCATACTACAAGATCATTTCTGCCTAGAGAACGACAGTTTTATTCATAAAAAGGTAAAAACCATTCAGTTAATTGCTTTTTATACTCAATAAATGTTAATGGTTTATTCACTGGCAGCAAGCCAGGAGATCTTCTGCAACAGACACAAACCTGCAGATGCATCTTTTCTCGTATATCTGACATATATGATCTGCTTCCCCCTCCCCCCAGTTCTTGACATGTATTTCTGTACTGTCCTCCGTCTCAAAGTTAAAGCTGCACCAAATCAAGAGTAGCAGTGCTAAAGGGTGGTCAGAAAATAGGACAGCAAAGGTTTTTGAAGTTAACAAAGCAGCATCCTGTTCCTATCATCTATCAAGCATGTTTCTTACTTCTTCATGTACTGAAGGCCACGTTGGATGACTGCCACTCACTTTAGCAATTTAACTCTGCAGATACAGCGCAGTCTTTCAACATGTTCCCCCCATAGTGGCTTGTGAAATCCATGTGGAGGGATCCCATCTGAGTCTGTGTGGCGGGTGAATACCTAACCCGCTATGCCAGAGTATGGGGTTAGCTGTTCTGAACACTGATCCGAGAACAGAGACTAAAATAGACAGTAGGAAGAAGGAAATCACATGAGGACTTCAGAAACTTTAGTCCGTGAAAGACAAGAAAATGAGACAGAACAACTATACTCAAACCTTTGCTGAGTACTTTCTAAGGCTAAGGAAGACTTTAAATTTGTCCACAGCTTTACTTAAAGTTTTTGGTAGTTGTTCTGGATTTCTTTCTTCCACACTTCACATTGTTTTCATTAGGCACACAATTATACAGGCAGGTTATGATACAAAGATTTTGTGCCATCTTTTCAAGAATACATCCAAAACATTTAAAGTAAATATCCTATATTTGATTTAATGAAAACTGCCTTGGGCTATATCCATGTCTTGTTCATTCCATGCATTAAACAGACAGTTTGCCATAACTGAACTAAAAGGTACTTGATAACAAATGGTTAGAGGGCATGGGCTGATATTTAAGAGGTAAGGTTGCACCAAGGTACCTTTGAAGGGCCATTTTGTATTGAGGATAACCAGAAATGACACTTCTTAAAAAGGTCTGGATTGCTAAAGAGGAGGAATGCCCTAAATGCATCAATGAAAACTGCTGCTGAGCATGAATGCTTTTTTAATATTTTGAATATTTTCGCATGAAAGACAGTCATGCTACAAATGTTTTTTCAATAAATCTCTGGAGAGGACTAGGCACTTCCAAGATCAGTTACACAGTATACTCTTAAAATGATTAAACTGTCTCTCACAGCACTTCCAATGATAGACTGCCCAGAAAAGGCATCAGTGCCCCACAAATTAGGAATAGTAGCAGTAGTTGATAAGCTAGAATGAGTTCTGGGATGTTTTAGGACACATCTCACCATCATTACTGGGCTGCCCCTCTTGGAAAAATTCTTCCCCTTGTGTAAGGTCATTCAACTAGATTAAAATATCTCACTGTAATGTTACCTCTTTATAACACTTCAAATACTTAGGTGTAGAAGTGCTGGTTACAGGATGAACAATGAGCTTTCTTTTATATGCACTGCATAAAGATACCACCTATGTGATATAGTTGAGAAAGAAAATTTGATCTATATTTCTGGGGTAGTTCTACCTAAAACTACAAGTTACTATGACAGAGAATTTCAATTGTTTCAATTGTTCCCCTGGTCCCTTCTTCAAGTTGTTATTAATGTCTATAATTTAGGCCCCTATGCTTCTAATATGCATGTGAATATCTCACTAGTCATATGAATGAAGCTGCATAATTAGGCAGTGGTATAATTTGTAGCCTCCAACTCTTTCTCCCACTTCACTTTCCCGATGCTCCTTGAAGAGACTGTGATTTATGTTGGTGGCAGATCGTGCCACCATTACTCACAGAAATACTCCTTCCCTGAGATTTCTTTGAAATTAGTGACAAAAATTAAGCCTCCTAGTAGTCACCAAGGACAGGGATACACCACACCAACTCCTCTGCCACCTACACACAAGGGGGGTACAACTATGTTGCTGGGATGGGAATTTGGGCAGGTGACAAAATGATTACGTATGCTTATCCTTTCATCTTCCAGACTGACAGAGACTTCTTCATATTCTCAGAACTCCTTTTACAGAATTGCTGTTTGACAGTTTCTAACGTGCCCCAATGCGTTCACCAAGTTCATCTCTACTAACAGGAAATGAAACAAAGTGGTGTTACTCGTGTTGACTGCAGGCGCTTCAGATTTCATGGCAGCCCATGTCTTCCCAGTGCCTTTCATATGGAAGAGATAATGTGTGTGAAGAAAAACAAAATTGTAGGTTTAGTAATGTCAAAATCTGATTTATGCCAAAATAGAGATGTCAACAATAGCAGAAGAAGTGACAAGTGTTAAATTAACCAAAGAAGTAAATTCTGTAATTATTTACCTCTCTGGCACATGATCCTTAACAACCTCCAGATCTAAAAGGAACAGCAGGAATAACACACATTTTGAAATTCAGCATTTTTTCTTAGTTTTGAGAAAAGACATTTTGCTTAATTTTTTTTTTTTTTTTTAATATGCAACTAAGTGCCACCAACAGCATTTCAAAGAAAACGTCAGCAGCAAGCCCCATAGCTGAATATGCTGGGAGCTGAGTATACAGTCATCTGCAAATGGACAACTTTAATTCGATTCCTGGCACTGCTGGCCATGCTGAGAATTCTTCTATCTCTTCACACCAGGGGTTTGCTCTTTTAAGCATTGCTCCCTGAAGGGAAGGAAAAACTAGAGAAAGAGGATTTCCAATGACCCTGCACAGATGAATGAATGTGTCAATGGTGAATATTGGTTCAGCTTTGTAACAGGGAATCCTGCAGTGGTTTCTCTGCTTCATCCCCACCAGTGAGTTCCACTGTGGACTTCAATGCTCAGGAGGCCTTTGGAGGACAGATAATAAATGAAAATAAAAAGAGGGGGGGTAAATCAATAAACTGATTTTAGAATAATAGAAAGGCATTTCTCTAACTATAACCTTTAAATTATTTTCTTAGGTCATTATCTCAGAGATGTACATCTCCTTGATCTAGCTGGTTACAGAAATGGGTTTAAAAAAAGCTTAAATATTTAAGGGGTCCTTACCAGATAGCCAACATTAAGGGCCAATGTATTCTTTCAGCACATATCTAATTTTGAAGGGTTTCCATTTGTTTGCTTATTCCTTTCTGGTGTAAAGATGATGTAAAAAGAGTTGTGAAATCATGAAACTGTTAAAGCAATCCTTTGTTTCACTGTGAGCCTGTTCTTTTCATTTATAACTCATTTCATAGCAAAAAATGGTGACACGTACAAAACAAACACAGAAAGGAAAAGTGCCTCTTCTCACCTGCATAACTCTCCTATAATTCAGGTAAACACAGGAATGTTTCTCTAAGCAGAAGCAAAATACACACTTACTTCTACAAGCCTTTTAGTTTATTTTCATTCAATTATCTATCAATCAGTCTCACCATGACACAATATAATTTCCTAATCATGCCAATATTCATGCTTTTATCTCTTTTTAAATCCAAAGAACATATATTTAAATAAGACAGAAGTCTAATTATATAAACATCATGTAGAATAACACTTCTCTGAGGCTATTTCTTTGAGTTTTAGTTCCTTAAAATTGCCACATATTTTAATCTCTAAAGCAAAATTTATATAAAAGAATAACACAATCTTCCAGTAAAGAAGGCTGAATTGTTAAATTCATATAAGTGCCGCTTTCCCCTCTCTTACGTCTACAATAGTATTATTTGTTTCTAAGACCAAAACCAATACATTCAAAGTGAAACATACTGTTTTGCACCATGTTAAGAAACACAGAAGTGCTTCTTTTTTCTCTCACATGGGATAACTTTAACATGTAGGAAAACAAAAATCAAAAGACACACACAAAGAGCAATTCTGCACAGGTTTCTATACCTTTGATAACGGTTGGCAGTCAACAGCTTTCTGCAGCTGAATGCAAGTTATTTAAATACAATAATTTTTTGCAATTGAAGATTCTCATTATACAATCGGTAACAGAATATTTACATCTACCTCTAATTCAATATTTAATAATAATAAAAATAATTAAAAAATAAAAGGATATCTAAAGGGAAATTTACTGGACAATTTCAGTGATTAATATAATATGCAGATAATGAATATTTTTTGGATACTTGAGAGTATTAGCAATACATTTCATAGATATCATCAAATATGATCCTGTTTCAGCTAAGACAGAATTTGGGTAATCGGATTTATACAGTCTACAGCCTTTGCTAAGGACGCTGCCTGGGATTTGCCTCTTTTTAAACAGTTGAGATGTTAATGTTCTTTTAAGACTATTTTTTACATACTGAGCAACATCTTCATGAAGAGCTGTGCTGATTTCCAATTATGTAAAAAATTAATTTGTTTAATCAAGCTACAAGAAGGACAAGAAGTTGAACTGGAAAAATTCCATCACATTAAGTAAAGGATTATTACTCACAAGAAATTTTTTCAATGTCAGACAGACTTGCAGCCAGAAACTATCTACAGTTCTTACACAGAACTCTTATGTGCCTGACTCTCCCGCTTGACTAGTTTCTCAAAGCCCTCCAAAACAACGCCAAAATGAGCTCTAAATAAAGTGTTGACTTGCTTTTTTAATTTAATTTGTTTTCATCACAGCCAAATAAATTTCCAGGAGTAAGTCTTAAATAAATAGAATTACCTTTAAAAATGTGAGTTTTATTTTACATGGTATACGCATTGGAAAAGGAGATTGCTCTGCCTCAAGTCTGAGGGTAGTCTAATAGATAAGGATATCAGTTCATCTGGCCCACTTTTAGCAATATGATAAGAGTAGTTTCCTTTTAAAGCACATTTGTAAACTTGTAAAAAAAAGATAATGTTTTTATGTTGTCTAATGCATTAAATCCTTTAATTTCATGATCATTATCAAGTGAATTCTGTTGGAAAAAAGGGAACAAATTTTTAGCATAATTTTGGGATGACAGCAGTACAGATGAGAATCTCCATTTGAACAGTGATATGCGTAAAATAATCCAAAATGAGTTACTTTTCAGTCTCTTTACTTGACATCCGCTGCTTAAGTGTTTCAAACCTTCAGTCTCTGACTGTAATAGTGCACAGATGGAACAATATTTATTCTGTCAGTGGAAACTAATTAGGATGACACAAACTCTGAACATTAAATCAGAAGGAAAAAAATATCACACTTTACACAGTGTAGCACATGATCTGTGAGTTTACAAATAAAACCTATAAATTTTAATATATTTCTTTTACATGGGAGGTGTGACCATCTTTGCTGCTGCATTTCTGAGATGGGCTTGCAGAACCATATCTAGATTTGCATACAAACACCCCCATCTCTACCATTAATTCACTTCATGTCAGAAACTGCATCCCAACAACTTCAACTCTGCAAGAAGAGCAAGTCAGGCTCGCAAATTATTTCACATTATTCTTCAGTTAGCCACACTGCTCCCATCACCCTGAGGTCACCTCCTTTGGCCTGTGCTGCTTCTGGCCTAAGTAGTGCCAGTATCACAAACTGGACAGCCCCACCAGCCTGCTTCTCTCCCTTATTTCCAGCTACCAGCATTATGTGGATGGTTGCCCTTTAGAATAAGAGATGTCATTTGATAAATCATTTGGTCTCACATATATATATGCAACCTCCATCCAAGGCTGCCAGCTGCTCAAGATCAGACATGTGCCCTCACACACAAACTAGTGATTTTCAAAACTTAACTACAGATCTAAATCTGCATCATCTGGTGCCTGAATACCTTTAAAAGTCTTCTTGATAGTCAAAGTTAAGCCTTCTGATGTTCACGAGCTTGAATAAACTGGTTCACAAATTCTTAACGCTTTGAAGACCCACATTCTACAGCTGAAATTCACAAGATTAAAAACACAGCATAGAGTATGATAGTTTGCTATTAGACTCAACTATTGGTCCAATTGTATCTTAGCACTATTCCCTTTAAATGAATGGAAACATCAGGAGAGAATCAGGTTTGATGTGTATACATATTCATGTGGATCCACCATCCTAACATCTTACTTTCTAATAACTAACCTTTGCAGGGAAAAAAGAAAAGTATACGCTTTAAGCAATGTTAAATTTTGTGATTCGTAACGGAAATTAATTGAGAAAACTCACTCCCCGACCCTGCAACCGCAAAAAAAAAAGAAAATCAACTGCCCACAATGAAGTGTTAACGATTTAGATGTAATCATCAGAAAAAATAATCCCATTATTATTCTACCAATATAAAGTAAACTGGGCAGAAACAGAACTGCCTGAGAAGATGAGATTTCAAAGGCTTCTTGTCTGTGCAATGGCATGACCCCCTAGAGGTGCATAAACAATTCATTTGGAAATTATATTTTCTCTATTGGTGATGTTCTTCACTTAGCAGCTCTCAGCAACTAGGAACATGCTTGTGCAGAATTTAGCTTTGACTCCATCCATATTTGTTCCCTCTTAGAAGCAAAGTTTTGCTGTTACTTATGATGGTCAGTCTTTCCTGTAGCTGGCCAGTAGTACTAGCAATCTAAATGTGACATATTCACAGCTTTCATTGGATGGAACTTCTTGGCACAGCTTCCCCTCCGGGACATGAACTGCAGTAGGAAGAAGAATGACACTGCATATAATCCCACCATGAAAACACAACAAGTAATGATAATGAATATTCTTTTCATAAACCAGATAGAATAGTTAAACAAACACTTCTTCAACAGTTACAGCTATACTCGCTAGTCTAATAAAGGATATTATCTATATCTACAAATCTGGGTTTTATCATATCAATTAGACTAATACTGAAATTTAATTATTTTAATCTGAAAACATTTTAAAGCACCTTCTATAACTGTGATATTAAATGTGCTCCATAAGCTTTGTTTGGTTTTTGATATTTATGCCAAACATCAAAGGTTAGTAAACTGCAATCTTACATTTCAAAATAAATTATTTTTTTACAGTTAATTCAAATGCAGGGCACAATGTAATCATTAAACCTGCAAAAAATGATGAAGTGCATCTTACTTCTAACTGATGATAATATCTTCTGTGAATGCCAGAAAGCATCTCTATTGAAACCATACCTTGGCTTGACAATAAAGCTGGAAGTTATTCAAGTGTATTGTGGCCAACTGTCAGATTTAAAAACAGCCACAACGTACAGTGGCATTCAGCCAATCTCTTAAGGAACACAATGACCCGAACTTTATTCTGAGAGCTCAGTTTAAAAGCAAATCTATTCCCTAAAGTAATTTTCAGCACTGCTTAAAAAGCTTGGAAAAATCAGATTAGAGTAAACCAGGTTATGTAGATGTTATGAGAATGTACCTTCTAAAAATAACTTCATAGATCAATTTAAGTAAACTTCAAATACAGAGATCTCACCTTTTGCCCGGCACAGCAGTTCTATGTTCTATAATTCTGGTCTTGAACTATCAGATTGATACATTCTGTATATTTACTATAGTGTTTAGAAAACTTGGGATATAAAACAACTCCAATGAACTGAAGATCTATGCTTTGAGAGGCTTATGTGAACACATTATATACAGTATCTGATAGAACTGTTGCAATGCATGCTATATTTTGAAATGACTAGGGATGTCTAAAAAAAAAAATTCTCTCAAACAAAGAGGCATACATACATGTTACTATAGTCTGTAACAGGCATAAATTTCCTTCCGTTTTTTTTAACGCAGTATTCCCATCACCAATGTAAACTTCCATGAGAAGTAATACAGTCTCACAGATGAATAAAAATGAAAAAGAAGCATAATGCTAAATACAGCTAATGAATGAGGTGCAACCATTGAAAACTTGCCATCGTCACAGGAAATGCACCCAGGTAAATGCTTATTAGAAGCTCCTATGAACTAACAAGAGTGACATATAATCAATGAAACTCCTATTAAAGCATTATGAAGATATAACCTTGTTTATTCTAAGTAATATACGATGTACCCACTTACACATAAAAGCCATCCATATATTACTCAGCCTATCAAAAGAACGATCAGATATAGTCTCAAGGAAAATGTTCACAGATACTTCAGAAGAAAAAGCATGCACTAACACTTCAATATATTTGGTAAAAGAAAAAATAACTTAGATGCTATTAATGTATTACAGCATATATTGAACTTTTTCTTTCCAAATAGCATTGACTAAGTGTCTCTGCAAAATTGATTCCAAAGGATAGCAGTTTACTACTTTGTGTATTCAAATTAAGTTACTGCTTAGCTAAAATCAAATGTAAGGAAACAATAGAATTGGTATCAATGTGGCTAAATAAGATAACTTGCTTCACGCATAGCAACTCTACGGACTTATGTGTCAGCTGATTCATGACATCTAGCTTACAACTTTTACATTCGGAGCCATTTATACAGGAAAAGCACTGTGCTTAATTTCATTTTCAACTTGCTAGTGAGGAAAACTACATCAATTTAAAGCACCACTTACCTTATTCACTCTAAAACTAAGTCTATGGATGGATTTTACCAACATAGAAAGTAAGGATCAGATTTTTCTTCACTCTTATTACAGAGCTGTACCACCAGGAAAAGGACACAGATAGGCTCTCAGTTTCAACAAAGTAGTTTATGCTACATGAAATATATCTATCCGTTCAACATTTTGTTGTCATCTATAGAGTCAAAATCATGCAAAATGCTATCAATTCCGAATGTGACAATACAAATACTTCATAGCAAGTAGTTTCCCAGGGCAAGTATAAATTAAGGAAATAACAAGCAATTGCAATTCCTTTTGTAGTCAACAATTCTACTCAAGAACATCACCAGTTTTCTATTACTGACTGTTACTCAGCTTGAAATCAGGGGAGGTTCACTTTGAGCAAGGTCATTCTCATAGAAAGGATACAATGAAGCAAAGATAATAGTCATGTTATAACCATACATCATATAAAAAGAGAATTATGAAAAATACTATCTGATCTCTGTTTGCTGTGTTGCTAAGTATATCAGAAAGTGCAAAACTAGGAAGTAATGCAGAAGGAAGTTCCCCAGTATAAAATGAATGTCCCCAAATACAGGAACTCAAAAGAAAAAGAAAGTTGTAATGTCATTGCATAGACTGTTATTTTAAAAATTTGCTTTCCATTTCTACAATTTACAACCTTCTGGCTTAGGCTATTTTCCTCTTTGAAAAAGAGACCACCAGTGAAGTCAAAGCATTTCATCATTACTCTTGTTATTTGATGCTTTTCTGCAATTTTTGTATTAAAAATACCTGTGTTAGCACTGTAAGCATCTCAACTCTCTTTGTTAATTAGTTACATGTAAAAAATGTCCTTAGAAAAATTATTCTCCATCGTATTTCTTTATTGACCTGTTCTATGAGATAATGCAGCACCGTGGAATAGAAAAATGAATAGAACCCTTCTGTGGCTAAAAAATATACGTATGTTCTTCTTTTATTAGCCTTCCCTTTCTTCCCTCAACCTAAATCACAAGACATTTTGGCTTACAATTGCATTTTTATTTTGACATGTTTGTTTTATCATATTTGTTCCTTAAATCTCTTTCAGAACTCTGCAGAGCTGATACACACATCAACGTCTCATCTAAGCAACAGAAGTGCAAATCCAGTGGAATTAAGTGCAGTTGTGTTTTCATGCTAAAATAATCTTGTGAATGCAGTTTCACTGAGTAATAGTGGTGAGAAAAATCTTAGGAGGCTCAAAAAAAATCTGTTTGGTTCAAAGATGCATCCTAAAATTCTGACTGTATTCTACTCAGAAGTATAACCCTTTCCCCTCCCTCTCCATGCAAAAGGTGTTCATTTAGAACAGGCTGGCTTTATACCTCAAAGGGACAGAGAAGAGGGCATCCTGAAAATGGAGAGAGGACAGTAGCTTTTTTCTGATCGTGAAGATTATATAATACAAAGAGGATGACTTTGATTTGAACCATTCGTGGAGAATGATTGTGAGCATGTAGAAAGAACAAAACCTGGGATAGTTGTGTTGTAATTAGGGATGCAGGAGCAACATTCCTAGTTCTAAAGGATCCCAGTTCTCACACAGAGCTTAGGATACTGATTTGCTTCAGAAAAAACAAAATACTTTCCCTCCTCCTCCCCATTCTACCCAGTAAGTCAGAGCAATCAATTCCAAAGCCGGCTGAAGCCTGGTAAATTTTAACAGCTCAGGCATAATCCTCATTCACAGCCTTTTCCCTCCTGCCACAATTACTATCATTTTTTCTTACTAATTAACAAAATAACAAACATTTCTCACTTCTTGTGGGGGAAAAATACTTCCTGTGAGATGTACAGATGGGGACTTACTTGGCAAATATTCTTTCTCTCCAGAAATAACTTATACTAACAAATGAACTGCGCCAGGTCTCAGTCTCCAGCCTTGAGAACAAGTGGCACAGTATGAAGGTTAGTGGTCTTGAAACCACACTTGAGCATATGTCCTGGCTCCCTTTAGTTTATATGATGCAGCCTGGGAGACTCCAGAGGAAGAGCAAAACATTGAAGAATGTCACTGATGTTAAGTTACTTACTAATGGCAGTGACGTGCTAGATTCCTATTTATTAGACTTAGGGTTTTTTTCATGCATAAGATGCTTGGTGGGTCAATTTAAAACACAGTGTGGCATATTCCAAGTTTTCCAGAAGTCTTCATTGGAACTTTTTGTACTGAAAAAAGAAAATAATACCCAAACCAGAGAAAGAAAGATCTATCAAAAACCCAGAGGATGATCCCTTTTCTGAAAGGAAAATCTTGAGTTTTAATTTTGCAGTACAATTTGCATCTAGTCACTATTTCCCTAAACTTCTCTTGAGATCGCTCTTCTTCATGAAAGAGTACACATCTACACATATATTAGCTGAAAACTAAAAAGAAAGACCACTGGGAAAAGTACATATTTTCCACATCTGGTTTTGATTCAGTGAAAGGGGCAAATCAAGAAAACAGGGATACAATAATGGCTTAAAGAACAGAGGGGGAAATACAACAAACATATAGAAGAAAATACTAATTTTGATGCAAATAATCATGTTAGATGGCATGGTTCATGAATAGACTAATTAGGAAACTGGATTCAATCAGTAAGAAATACTTTTACGGTTTGTTGCTCTGACTCCTGGCATTCTTAAACAAAACTGAAAAATATGAAGTGCAGCAGGTTGTACAACAAGCTATTGCAGGAAAGTAAAATACATGGAAACTACAGTCACTATCACACAGATAGTGAAATGCATGTGTTCCTTAGGAAAAACAAAAAACAGACAGAAAACAGTGTATGATGACATTATAGACTGTGAAGACATAAAAAGGTATACGTTGGATAAAACAATCTGGTCATGTCAGAATAGACACAGGTAAAAAAAAGGAAAAAAAATGAAGTGTGCCAGAGCAGTCCTAGGAATTACGCATTTAAACTCCCAGATTATGTTTGGACTTGGAGGGAGTGGTGGGGGAGGCACTGATATTTATGGAGGCAGAAGAGGTAAATTGATCCAGACAATTGTTCTATTAGTTCAAGGTTTAAATACATACAAGAAAAAAACATGCAGTTCACAACATGTTTATCAGAGGTAATGAATGCTAAGCTAATTTCTTTGATAATACAGCAGATTTTAAGCAAAGGAAATTACTGAACCAACTAACTGCACATCCACCTATATATATATGATAGGTTATGTTATGCATTAACAGCTGGGAAGACAGGAATTAGTTAAGGAAATACTAAAAGGAGTATAAGGACAGACAGTATGGGAAGAGCATCTACTGAACTGGAGGAAGCTTGGTAACAAAGCTGTTCAGAGATAAGTTTGCAAAACTCCTTTAAATTCATTACTGAATATGACAGTAAGAAGTAGAAACATGCAGTGATTACACAAAATTAGGAGTTACCACCAGTAGAAAGAAAAATCAAAATCAAAATATAATACAGGTACAATACCATGTTCCACACATAACGAGCAGAAAGTACTACTATGAAGTATGAGTTAATAGTGAAAAAAAATCCTACAAGACAAAACCTAATCACAAAGGAAAGGGAAAAAAAAATCAAAATGTATGAGCTAATTAGAAGAGACTTTCACCAACTAATTTGATGTAAACATGAAAACCAGTTATGCATTTGTAATATATAAACAGACATTTTTTTTCCCAGAAAGTAGTAATGGCATTACATAGTGAAGCCTCACCAGAACTTTAATTCTGATTTTCTTCAGGAAAGGTTAATTTAAACTCAAAGAAGAACAGGGAAGGACTACAGCAATGACACTGGGAATGAAGAGTGTACATTCACAGAGAATAAAAGGCATTGGCTTGCTTTACCCTGCCAAGACAATATAGGAATACGATTTCTCTGTATAATTATAATCAGCAAAGCATATACACTGGAGATGAACTATTTAAGTAAAAAAGATAACACTGGCACAAGAACAAATAAGTATAAAACAGACATAAATAAATTTATGCTGCAAATTAGAAGATTTGAAACTCCCAGGGCAGTAACATTATTGAACAGCCAACCAGAGTCCTGAAGGACAAAAATAATTAGCTCATGTTAAGACACAGCTTTATCATTTTATATTATAATATATAGTGACAGCAGGGGACTGGACTTTGAGATTCCCTAGGTCTTTTTGTATTTTATATACCCATCTCAGAAGGTTTACAGAGCTCTTCTTAGCCTGTGGAAAACTGGTGGGACTAGGACAGTGATGAGAGGCATTAAGAGAAAGTCAGGAAATATTAACTTGGTGCAGAGCCACACAAAGGAATGAACTATTGCTTCCAAGCTAGGGCCAGATCCTTTATATGTACCTCAGAGAATAGGCCAATTTCTGTTTGTGCATGTCTACGTGCAGGCATATTTAAAAATTATTCTGGCTAGTGAAAGTAGTAAATAGAAAAAAAATCACAGAATCACAGAATGGTAGTGGTTGGAAGGGAGCTCTGGAGGTCATCTAATCCAACACCCCTGCAAAAGCTTTTCTGATCAGTTATATATATATAATAATACATTTCTGTTCAGTTCTACAGCATAGCTAAATTCCTTGTCCCTGGTTACCTAAAGTTTAAGCTAAGAACTGCATTGTAGAGCCTAGCTTTCCTTCCACTTGCATGGCAAAACTATTCCTCTTAAGAAATGCATTGCCTGCTTAATTCCTGTTTAAATACTAATGCACTTTTCTCCTTTTTTATCTATTTTTTTATTTCTTTATTTTAACTAATAATAATTCACTCATGCCCTCTGGTATTGGTACCTATGCTATGACATGATAAAATTCTGCTGGGCTACATGAAAAGACCTCCAAAGTATCAGTTCCATAATATGTGTTTTTCTGTTGGGTGTTTTTTTTTTTTTGGTTGGTTGGTTGGTCTGGTTTGGTTTGGTTTGGTTTTATATAGATATCTTCAAATATGTCTTAGAGATTATGAAAAGTGGTTTTCTTTTTATGAACTTTTAGCATGTGGCAGTGATCAAATGGATATAGCTGTCATTTAAGGACATTGGCAATTATTGTCATCATACCTCCTGTTAGGCAGTTCAAATTGCTTAAAACTTTGATAATGATTACTTGACTGCATTTAAATGAAGGTCGTTTACCCTTCCATTCCCTACTCATACAGCGTCTTTCGTGCAACACGCCTCAAGGCCTTTCCAAAGAACACTAATCGGTACACAAAATTATATTGAAGCAAATAACCTTGTCACAAATTCCATTACACAGTAAAAGCTAAATAAAAAATAATAGCTTTCCTGTCTATATTTAAAAATATATATCCACTTAGTGTCAAGCTTTTCAAGTAGAAGAGAATGACATAGAAGAGCACGGATCATACTGCACAGTAAGCAAATGAAAAGTAAACCATTGCTACAACACATTTAGCCAATAATCACCCTACCTTACCAATACAATGGGCAATTTCAAAAACATCAATATTTTTAAAATGTTGGCTCCTGTTAAACTAAAAAATTTTCAATGGGAATTTCAAAGAAATAGCTGAAGCCATGTCCAAGATGGTCAATCAGCCAGTGGAACAGAAATCACCTTGTCTTGCAATAATAACTGTTTTAAGGTTTGACTGAGGCAAGACTGGCATCAATCTGACATTTACTTAAAGAAGAACTGTAACCATTTTGCTCAGCCTGCCAGTTCAAAACGGAAGAAGGATTTCTTCCCATAAATAAAGGTAATTTCTTATCTATGTACACATACAACCTCCTACACTAGCTCAGACAAGTGAATGTACTTCCCTTGCTTGCAAGTCTAGACAGGAGAAAAGATGACTGATAATGTCACCTCCATTCCATAGTGGGCTTGTTGGCTACTTACTGGTAACCCTGACAATGACTATAAATACAGCAGTCTGCACAAAATCTAGCAGGCTCTTTGAGTTGTTATAAATTGCAAATAAGTAAAAACATAAAGCAAAACTCAGCCTGGAAATTACCGTTCCACCTAACCAAAAAAGGGATTTAGTGGATCAAATTAAAGAAGAGAAACAGAATATTTGGAGAACTCATTTTAAAATTAGGGAGAAAACAACTGAAATACAAATAAATAAAACTTTCACTGCACAGTAATCCACAAGATGCCTGTGCTTAAAATGATGAAACCGTCTTTGCTCAGGGAGTCCTGGATGCCAACAGAATTTGGCATACTGTAACAATGATCTCACATACAAAAACAAACACAATTTTCTTTTGGAAGCTACAAACCTCTTCTGTAATTCCAGCTGAAATGATTTATTGGCCAACTGACACTTCTTGAATTAATTCTTCCTCAAGTATAACCTAGGAAATTCCATCTCCTATCAGTTATGTCCTATTTGACAGCCTCAGGTGAAATTTCTCCTTTCTTAATTATTTTATTATCCCATTATTTCTCCCAATCCATTAGTACTATCCCATGTCCCTCTTTGAAGAATTTCTACTCTTCCTTAATGACTCTACTTTCAAGAATCTCAGATAAACAATGTCCTCACTTGACAATCTCTTTGCTATACTAAACACATCTCATTGCTGTTTTCCCTTCAGAAACGAACTAGTGCTTATGTGTCAGTTTTTCTCCAACTTTCCTTTATTGACAATTCCAGAAGGGAACAACCAAAGTGATCCCCTCGGAGCTAGAGGTATCTGATTTTCACTACTATGTGCAATGACAGTTATGTACCTCTGTTTCCTCCAACCTAAAACATACATTTGAAAATTGTACATTGCAAACCGTATTTTAGCTGCTGCCTACTGTTCCTCTAGATGGGGTGACAATAAAAGGTGAAATGCACCATGCTGCAAATCTATTGATTGAGAAAGTAGTGTGTTTTGGTGGCCACATTGAAGGGAAAGGCATAGTAGAGATACCATACTCAAAACTGCTGATCCCTGGGACATGCTGCCGAGGGAGGCTGGAGATTCAACATGCCTGAAGTTTGTCAGACTTCAACAGGACAAGGCTCTGACTGACCTGCTCTAATTTTGAAATACCACTGCTCCGAGCAAAAGGTTGAGCTAGATGACTTCAAGAATCATAAAATCACCAGATTGATAAAGACCCCTTGGATCATCGAGTCCAACCATTCCTATCAAACACTAAACCATGTCCCTGAGTACCTTGTCTACCCATCTTTTAAATATCTCCAGGGATGGTAACTCAACCATCTCCCTGGGCCTCCCCTGCTGCCGCTTTAGGCCATTGCCCCTTGTCCTGTTCCCTGTCACCTGGAAGAAGAGGCCAGCTCCCTCCTCTCTACAACCTCCTTTCAGGTCTCCCCTCAGCTTCCTCTTCTCCAGGCTAAACAACCCCAACTCTCTCAGCTGCTCCTCATAAGACTTGTTCTCAGCCCCTTCACCAGCTTCATTGCTCTTCTCTGGACTCGCTCCAGAGCCTCAACATCCTTCTTGTGGTGAGGGGCCCAGAACTGAACACAGGATTCGAGGTGCGATCCCACCAGTGCCGAGTACAGGGGGAGAATAACCTCCCTGGACCTGCTGGTCACGTCATTTCTGACACAAGCCAAGATGCCATTGGCCTGCACGGCCACCTGGACACACTGCTGGCTCATGTTCAGTCGGGTGTCAACCAACACCCCCAGGTCCTTCTCCTCCTGGCAGCTTTCTAGACAGACTTCTCCTAGTCTGTAGGTACACAGGGTTGTTGTGCCCCAAGTGCAGGACCCGGCATTTGGCCGTGTTAAACCTCATGCCATTGGACTCTGCCCAGCAGTCCAGCCTGTTCAGATCCCTCTGCAGAGCCTCCCGACCCTCCAGCAGATCCACACTTCCACCCAGCTTAGTGTCGTCTGCAAACTTGCTAAGGGAGCACTCGATGCCTTCATCCAGGTCGTTGATAAAGACACTGAACAGGGCTGGACCCAGCAGTGAGCCATGGGGGACACCACTTGTAACTGGCCTCCAGCTGTAGTTAATTCAATTTACCAAAACTCTGTGGGCCCGACCATCCAACCGGTTTTCCACACAGGAGAGCGTGTGCCTGTCCAGGTCAGTGGCAGCCAGTTTCCTAAGCAGAATGCTGTGAGAAACAGTGTCAAAGGCTTTATTTAATTCCAAGAAGACTACATCCACAGCCTTTCCCTCATCCAGTAAGGAGGTCACCTTGTCATAGAAGGTGATCAGGTTAAATTGGCAGGACTTGCCTTTCATGAACCTGTGTTCAATGGGCCTGATCACCTGGTTAACTTGCATGTGCTGCAAGAGGTCCCTTCCAACTCAACTTGCTCTTTGTGAGCAATTTAAGAATTTTTTGTCATTCTACAAATACAGCATAGTACCTCAAATCGTCTGTATGTTTAATTCCCCATTAGATCTTAAGCTGTGCTATTATTTCCCTTACCTGATACCAGACGCTAGACATACAAAGACTTGACCTCTTCTCCCAGCACTCTTACCAGGAGATTTAGAAGATTATTCAGCTTCTCTTGGACTGTATCCACTTGTACAACTTCTGAGAGTGAAGAAGTTGGATGGATCACATTAGAATGGGTAGACAACCTCAAGGGAATATATAAGACAATTGGTACAGTGGCCATATTGCCTGCAGTGGGGTAAAACATGGAACTACCCATTGTTTTAGATAATTCCAGAAGGATAACAGTCAACAAAGCCAAGAATAGTGTCTCCACCTTTGCCAAATGACCCTAGCTTTTCCTCAAATACAAGTTTCAGCTGTTTTTGATAAGAAATTAGGAATATACGTATTGCTCCTTCCCAACATTCAGGGCAAAAATGGAGCCTGCCATACTTCAGATAGTTGATATATAACCTAGAAATACTGCTGCCAGTCTAGTGAAGATTAGAAGTGGCTGAATTTTAACTACTTTGTCTATATTTTCTCAAAATACCCTTATTTCTGCAAACTGAATTGGAGGATCATATACTTCATCTTCTTCAAGGCCTTCCTGTCCTTTTGCTATGCAGTAATGGCATATCATCAAACCACTGTAATACTGTTTCCCCAACACAAAGATAATCTCAGGATTTTGGGGACAATCCCTGCTCACAGCAATACAGAGATTATTTAAGATCAACTGGAAATAGCAGATTCCCTTTGGGGATGGCTTTCGCTAGCCTCGTATCTAATACAGAATAAAAATGCTAAGAGCTTGAAGTGAATATGTTTTATGGTCTAATACAAAGGAAAAGAATAAGATTGTTGATGGCAGCAAAATAAAAATAAATTTTAAAAAACCTCAAAAATAAGCAGTAAATCAATTAAGCACAAACCTTGAGAGAACAAATAGGTGCTCAAGGCTAGCAAGTGCCTAATTCTAGACAGTTCATTTTGCAAGATATTGAGCATCACAGCACTGAGTGGGCAAAAATAAGTTTATAAATCACTGCAGAACCTTGTGTGCTTTCCAGTAAGAGTGTGTCTACCCTAAAGTCAAATCAGAATTTCTTTACCTCCTTTTTAGAAATCAAGATAGCAGCTTGCCAAACTGGTTCTTTCAAAATGCTTTTCCTTAGAGAAAATTCATGCTGGTAAAGTCTTTCTCAATTACATTTCCTCTGGAACTAATTAAAGAATAACATTTTTCATAATCATGTTTTAAAAGACTGATTTTCAAATGGTGTAGACATACAACTTTTTAGCATATTAGGCTATGCTCTCTGAATAATATAAAAGTGGAAAGTATTTTCAATGCAAGTTGAAAATATACCAAAAGATGAGGAGATTACAGGCTCTCAAAGGGAGACCAATATTTGGATTTCTTCTACTATTGTTTAAAATTTTTGAATATGCCTAGACAAGGAATTCGGTTTTAAAATCAAAATTATTTGGAAAGGAAACATTGCCATATGTCATTCCACTCTTAAATCTTATCATTCAGGATGCAGCCATTATTTTGACTATCTGACAATCACAGGTTTTGAATATTTGATAATCACAGAAGCAGGCAAGTTTATTTTTTGCTTTGCTATAAATGCAATAAATATATTATTGCCTCTGCTAAAGTTTGCACATAATTCCCATGGTATCATCTTCATTGTGGTATGTCAACCGTCACACCTCTCAGCTGCTATCATATTATAGATACTCAGTCTTAAAGGTGGTCACCACAATGCGGCCACTTCTGGAGTAGAGTGACATGTGCTATTAACACATGGCAGATTATGATCCCTGTGCAGAAGAATGCTGTCTATCTGAAGGTATTACTGACGAAATACAAGTGATCTTCAGTAAAAGACTAACATGGCATCTTCATGACAGAAAAAATAAACCATGCAACTCAAACACACAAATGTTTAAGACCATAACAACTATTCACATCACTTATTCAAAAGCTTGTATATCCAGTAAGGTAACATTACTACACTGTCTGGAGAATTGGTTTAAGATATCTCAGTGGGACTTAGAGCATCCAGACATAAACTGGCTGAACTGTTAACCTGAAAGAAACCATTCAGTATTGCCCTAGAATTAATTAGTTCCACTTTAACATGGAAAAGGGTTTCAGTGGGAAAAGTGCCAGAATGAGAGCCATCAAAACAGACCTCTGGTAATCACCAGAGAGCAAGAGTATTAATCTATCTGATTAATCTGTTGAGCTGTAATAGTTCCTCAAGGGCAGTGTGATGAGTTGGTAAGTGAACCTGGTGTCATTCTTCTATCCCTTGCTCTGGAAGGATATAGGTCTGTAAAAGAAAGCTCGCTGGCAACAGTACTGCTTCTTATTTGACCTGATAGGAACTGGTTGAAAGCAGCTGGATACTTCTCCAGACTCAGTAGATTATACCTTTGTTGAAAATTTTTGCCATGTTTTCATCAGAATCATATTGTCTTTGGCAACATTAAGCAACGATTGAAGTACTGGAGAGGAATACTTAGCAATGATACAATACTAGACTTATCATGGAAGCCAATCCTGATATAAGAATAAAATGTATCCTGGTAATAAGGTCTGTCAGAAGAAGCCTCCTTGCCAGAAAAGCAGCAGAGAAAGAAGAGGAGAGGAGGAGCAAAGGAGAAAAGCTACAAAGCAAATATGATCATAATTGACTGTACAGCTACTGCCAGTCTTTTCCCATACTAAAGCAGGTATGTTACATTAATCCATCTTACAATTTTTGCCCTCTGCCACGTATCCAAATGTTGGGAACTACTAGGTCTGGAGAGAGATAAGTTTTCACTGTATTTCAGAGAAAATTCACACACACACTTTCAAAGAGGATAAATATGTTTATCTCATCTTCTGGTCCCTAAAAGAAAACTTATTAAAGCTACCTAAAATTAAGGTGCTGGAGAAAGCATGATGGAAGAGAGAGACAGAATTACCTACAAATCTCCAACAAGAAATGTTTATGGTATCAGTAAACTTGTACAAGCATTTGGACTAACTCCCATGGGCAAAAACTAAGACAAGTGCCATTTATTGCCAAGGACAGAATGCGATCTGAGAGTTGTCAAAATATGAGACAAAGGGAATAGACAGTAAATTCTTATCAAACAGAAAGAGAGAAACTGGAACAAAAAATTTGACATATCGAATTATTCCAAGAAAAGACAAAATTATTCCAGCTACTTACAAGTTCAGAAAAGCTGCTGATGCTGAATTATCAGGAGCCATAATTTCATCCGTCCAGATACCTAATGTAGGAAACACCAGTGCAATTCCTGTCACCTTTTAAAAAGACAGTACTTCTGACTGAACTGAACAGAAACCTATCCTATCTTAATCAGCCAGTCTCCATTTGTCAGTTGCTTGTGTGTAGAGTATTTCTAAAAGGTAGCCAGGTCACCAAAGGAAGCATCTATTGAGCATCTTTTCTTTTACTCATTGACTTCCTATTTTTCCTTTGTGCATTACACACTTTCCCCCTCCTCTGTTGCCACCTTGGCTCTGGAATCATACTCTGAGTAAATCATTTTGCAGTCTCTGACCCAGTGTATCGATTCAATGCTCTGAAAGGCGCCATTCAGTTATAATCAGTAAATAAACCATAAAACCGTATTATTACTTACTTTCATTCATTCTCTCCAGAAATATGACTAAACACTTTTAACTTATTTCATCAACTCTCTGCAGTAGCCACATCATGTCAGCAAGACATGAAAAAGAAAAAAAGATAAAGTCCAAACAGGCCTTTTGGAGCATGATCAGATCATCCTTTACAGCATGTTCCTCCCTGCAAAATAATATTAGGCAGCTCTTTGAAGGACAAATTTAGTTTCTTTGCCTATAATTTTCAAATGGACACATGCATGCCATTCTCTTAACCTTTCACAATAGACTTGTTTCCTGCTTTTTCTGGTGTCTGTATACAGAAACCAGACTCCCACAAAATATGCCATTAGTCCCAGTGCTGAATTCTGGTTTAATCTGATGTCATCTTTCATTACCACAGACAATTTAAAGCTGAGGCATTTTGCCATAGCTGAGGAGACATTTAAGACTAGAAATTGCTTTAGAAAAAATGCTTCTGAAAAAAGTCTGGGAAGAACTTATAAGTCTCTTGTCTCTATTACTTTTTCTTCCATCAGCAATTATTTCAAAACCTGAAGTTTTCCCAGTTGTTTAGCTTCTCATAAGTAATGAAAAATACTATTTTGTTAACTTTACAAGCCTATAAGTCATAAAGAATCTTTTAGATAAACACAAGGCAAATTCTGATGAAGCCAATCTCCAATCATGAAAAAGATAAAAATTCAGGTAAAGAAATCAGATCTATCTTGTTTTGCATGGCTATCCAGTGTCTTGCCAACTTACTACAGACAGGAAGAAGTGAAAACAGTAACAAGTATTTCCAACAAGTAGGAGAAGGAAAGGAACCATCATCAGCCAGAAAAAAAAATAGTATTTTAAATAGAAATTACTTTAGTTACAGGAGACCAATAATGATGGAAAAACAAGCATCCAAATAGCACGTTGAGGGGCGTCACAGCTTTTCTCTTGCAGAGCCTACTAAAAGAATGCACTGAGTATTTGCTTTATACTTTTCAGTCATTGGATATATCTCATGGAATAAGTCCTATGACAAAGAGTCTGCACTGGACAATCTGTAGACCTGAATTATTAATTACTCTACCAATGAACAAACAAGTTGCAAAAGCTTGACTTTTTGTGGAGGCTCAACACAAGACAATACTGCCTGAAACAGCATCCCAACTGTAAAGGACAATGAAAAGAATATCTTCCTTTGGCATAAAGAGAAAAAATATTATTGTAAAGATATGCCTTGAAATATGCCAGACATTTCAAATGTAATTATTCCTGTCTGTTGTTAATTTCAAATGACAAAGATCTAGGATGTCTTCTTCCTCCCCTTTAGAATTTTACTAAACATCAAATTCAAATCATGGTAATCTTATGTGTATTAGAATGGGAATAGTAGTTTCTAAGTTGAGAGAAATAATTCTGAAGGAGGAAAACAGTAAGTTCCCTTACCACAAGAAGAATCATTTAGTCTCTCTTCCTCAATTCCATCCTTCTTAAAATAAAGCTTGGAATGAGAGTCCATAGTTAGATGACTACAAGAAGTTACCCCCACCCATTAAGACACATCATTCAGCAAAAGAGAAGAGTGAAAATGGTTGAACTGAAGTTTTGTAGCAGCTGGTCAAGAAATCGAATCCAAACAACTTCTTGTCTCTTGCTTTTATCAGAACATAATCTGAGGAATGTTGTAGATCAGAGACTCAAACAAACAAATTTTGAACCCTTGATATGTCTAAACAATTTCTCTTATCTAACTAAGCAGCAGCGGGGTAAATCTTTTGTAGTGACTCATACTCTTTGCCTAACTATTTGTTAAGTGGTCATATTAAAATATGGACAACCCATTTAAATAACAAGTTCTTTGGGATCCTTAGGGTTGGATGAAAGTCTAGAATGACAGTCTTTATCTAATATCTAGAGAGGAATTATGTGAAAGGGCTGTGGGGAACTGAGGTTTATAGCCGGAAAGATTTAGGATGTGGACACTGTATTATGCCAAGTCCCACATATGAGTAATTTCATTCTTTCCTCTGGACGACTGATTAATTCCATTCCATTACAGCAGCAGCAAGTTGTAAGATACTTTATAAGTACACCAAGCTGTTTCCAGTGCTATTGCCAAACAAATTAAGAATAATTTCTTTGATGTGAAGAAAAGTTACATTCCTTCCTCCTTCGATTGCTAGCAGTTTTGAAAAACTACTTGAGTGAATGGGTAGGTATCACTGAAACCTTGTTACACAACCTATCAGAAATCTTATTCAGATCAAGCAACAGAAACATGAAGATCAATGGGGGCAGAAAATAAAGGAAAAGAAAAAGAAAAGAAAACATATGAATTCACTTTCTTGAACCCTTTCTTGCTTGACATCAGAGCTGCAAGTATATCCAAAGTATTTTAAGTGTCCCATCCGGTAGAGATGATAATTAAGAGAAAGGTATGTGAAGAAATACAAGTGAAAGACGTTTTGTGTCCACTGTTAGGAGGACTAGAATTACTATGACACAGGTACTAGACAAATGACTTCATCTCACAATTTCTCCACTCAGAATCTGTGATGGCAACAGACCTAACTTTCAACCACCATTTCATTTTCTTGGTCACTGCCCAAAATGTTTTCCAATTTAAGCCATGTTTGATAACAAAACTGTAAAGTTTCAGAGTACTACAGAAAGCATAATGGGAATGCAAAGCATACTGCTGGTTAATGCAGTTTCTATAAGTAGCAGTTGTAATAAATAATTGAAATAATATGTACTACTGATTCACAGTGAGGGCAAAAAGCTCTAGTGCATGCGGCTGACAGAACTACAGATACTGCTGAAGGCAGGAAAATTACACTTTATTATTGAGATGTACAATGTCTTCAGCTGAAGATCAAATCCTATCTGGCTTGAAAATAATAGAGTTACAGCTCAGCTGAGAATCTGTGATAACGTATTGTAATCCAACAAATAATATTTAAACAAACGTTCAAAAGCATTAGCTTCTCTGAAGACTTGTAATATACTAAGTTGTTGTCCTTCCCTATTTATATGCTACATGTATTGTAACAGTTCTTGTAGCATATTGAACCACACAGATAATATAATGCCATAGACATTTTCCCCAAAGGTCTCAATAATATGGACTGTAGCTCCTCTATATCAGTCACCAAAACTACTGCTCATTTGCTAAGGCCCTGTTGACAATTCTCTGCTGAAGGAATCCTTTCAAATTGTTTTGCACTTTCTGGACAACATTTGTTAATTATAGGGGGAAAATGTTTGATTCCACCCGCATAACTGTTGCAGAAAGAGCTATCTCAGCCAGTTACTGCACTGACTTCCTGATAACAGACCTTCCTGCTCTCTCTTCTGTTCTGTGCAAGTATACACACACAAAACTCTTCTGTTTGCAGTAAATAGGTGAATTACACATTCTTAATAAACTATTTTCTAATAATATAATTGTTAAAATAGTTGGGGATGGGAGAGCCCGTATTTCAAATTTAGTGGGATAAGAATCTTTTCTCTGGACCTTGAGCTTATCCCTTCATGTTATGAAAACAAAAATCCTAGAGAACTGGCCAACAAATTTATCACATTACTGTTGGCATCAAAACAGAAGAACTTTTAATCTATTTCATCGAAAATCATAAGACCTAGTAGCCTGGGGGAAGGGATATTAACAGTAGTCAGGGCAAAGAGCAGAAGAGAGCCACTTTCCTCAACCCAGAGCTAGGCAGCAGGTTTTCCACAGTTCTTCTCCACCACCCACTCAAACGCAGAGGGCCAGCAGGATGGAACGCCCAGCAGCAGTGGGCTCACAGGGTGTTGTTGGGCATCGGGGCTTGGCAGTTTCTGACAGTTCACCCTAATTAAAGGTATGGACTCACACCATGGCCCTCCCGACACCAGCCAACCCCACTTTTGATCACAGTCCACTTGAAGAGCTTTTAGGCTACTTCCAAAACAGATTGTGTGCTATTGTGCTCAGGGTTGGAAAAGATGATGGAAACAGCACTGAAAAAAGTAAATTGTCTATGAGCAAGTCTCTATCTTCTATTTGGTATTGACATATATTCCTTTAATGAAAGGCAGGAAAAAAAAAAAAAAAAACAAAAACAATAAAGGAAGATGGAGAAACAGCTTTCATCAACAGAAATGCATATATCATCAGCCAGCAAGCTGAATAATCACAAAATGGGGAAAAACCCTGATCCAAGCATTAATAATTCAATTAGTATTCATTGAAATAACATTGATTTTAATTAATCCATTTCACATCACTGTTCACGTGCTATGTGCTTTCTATTACAGCTTAAAAATCATTAAAGTATGAGCCTGCTAAGTACTCATATCCTCAAAAATAACAAAAAGGAGACACAAACTTGCCAAATAAATATTTTAAAGCTTCAAATAGTCAATAAAGAAAAATAAAATTTAATTGCTTGTCACTATGCATCACTCATATGGAATACACTATTATGTTGCAAGCTGTATTATAAACATAATTTGATTCATTCCAACTTCAGTATATTAAAATATCGATAAAAAATGCATCAGCCTGCAAAGTATATACTTACCAGCTTGTATTTGCACAACACAATATCTGGCACTGTTTGGAGACTGACTGAAGCAGAATACTTTCCATTTATTCTACCGGTTTGCTCTGAGCTCATCCAAAATATACAGGAACAAAAAACCATACATGCTTCTGTCTGAAGTAGGCCCAGCAGATCAATACAGAATATCTATGTCCATCGCAGAGCTTTGCTGGAGATGACATGGAATGTGGCACATTTCTAAAGGAAACACCAAGAGCCATTGTAATTCCTAAAGCTCTGTGCCCCACAGCCAGTCAGAGCCAGCACACAAGAACTGTGTTTTTTTGCTTCAGGACATTATTTCTGTTTCTCATACTGGGTAATGTTGACACTCTGGCTTTGGCCCTTCAGCAGGAAGGTCTCTACCAACGTCGCTAAAAGACAGAGAAGAGAGATGCATAGGCAAATGCAATTTGATAGAGAGCAGTAAGACCAGTCTGAGTTGCCTGGTATAGTAAAATGATTTTATAAAGGGATAAAAATAAATACGCTTCTCTTTACATTCTCCCTTTACGTCACAGTGACATGGTGAATCCATCATTATTTTTACTATTGATTTCTGTTTGTTTATTTATTTATTGCAATATATTGAGGAAATCTCTGACTTTAGATGCAGTCTGATGTTCTTCTATCTAGCTTGGTAACTATTATACAAATCATAGATATGACAGTCCAAGCACTTGTTTTTCAAACAAGGTCTTTTGCTTCCTATAGGTCTCTGTTTCAGTTCAGTCAATTTTTACCAGTTTCCACAGATTCAAATTTTGTTGCAAGGCAATAAAAATTCTTTAAATCTTTCCACTGTTAGTCATCTGTCTTTGCCCAAGAGAGCCTTTCACATCACAGCTTTTACCTTATTCTCCAACAATGTTCATACTTGTTCTCTTAATTGATACTTGTTTATACTAAAAATTTCTGCTATGCGTGAAATACTTTCATGTGTAAAATAAACTCTAAGTAGCATTTCCCCATCTCTTCTCCACACTCATTATCTAAATGCTACAGGTTACTCCATGTTTCTTTATGTACAAATCACAGAAGTGCTGATTTTCTTATTTAGTAACAGTTGTGGTCACCTTAGGTGTGCTGGCAGTTCAGCGAGGGGCACAGCCTGCTACTGCACATTATCATAGGATAATAGGACAAAATAAATTACATTCCAGATACCTTTCCAAAAAATACCATAATTGGCTTACTGACAGTACTTAATCAAAGCTCAGACACAAGCTTATTTTATGTAAGCATACCTTTCTAAATATATACTTCTATAGCTTGCTATGATCCACAGCATGTGCAATATAGAAATACATTACCTTTTCCAATGGCACTACACACCATCTTGTACCAGCCTGCAGTATGTAGATACAAAAAGTACTATCACTTAAACCATAGAAATCTTTGCACACCACATCTGTAAACAACCTCAGTGCACTTCAGTTTCCACAGAAGTATGTATTTGTTAAAGCTTTTTTTACCTGAAAAAAGAAAAACACTAATAGCACCAAGGGAATTTCAAGAAAGGCAGGCAAATTATGATCACATTTACCCTCTAATTTGCTCTCTGTGGCTTGTTCAAACAGTGCACAAGCATCGTGCTCCTTTTCTTCATTTGTTCTGACAAGCAGGATGACAACTAATCACCATCAAGAGCTTTCCCACTCTCCAGGCCCGTTTTTTGTTTATCCAATTTGGTGCCTTCCAGCCAAGGTAACTGTTAGCCTTCCCTGCCACCCTAGCTGAGAAGGCCAACTCTCTGAGGCTGGATTTCAACTAGAATTCTTGTAGGGTGTGAATCCACGATGCTAAGCAGGAACAAAACGAGCCCTTTCTGCTGTGTCGCGTGCGATAGCACTAGTAGTGGGTTCTGTATAGCGTGACAAAAACACCTGAGGGATGCAAAGAAGGTTGGAGACTGACAGAGAGAAAGGAGTCTGAGGAAAGGAGAAGTATCCTATACTTCATTTTCCCCAAAAGACAGATTTCTGATCTACCTAAAATGTCAGTCCTAAAATAAGCAAAATTAAAGTAAACAAAAAAAAGGAAAAGAAACCAAAGCTTGGAGAAAATATGGGAAAGTTACTTCAAGGATGTCTGTCCTTTGATAGATCTTCACTCCAAAACTATTGCATTGATTGGCCTTGATTAAGACTCAACCATTCAATCAAATTATCGTGACTTAATAAATTAAGCCAGTGTCATTGTCCACATGTCCCCTCTTCACACACAGCCTAAGCAAGACAACATAAATTGAAATGAAAAAGGACTGGGTCCAGTCCTGTTCAATATCTTTATCAATGACCTGGATGAAGGCATTGAGTGCTCCCTTAGCAAGTCTGCAGTTGACACTAAGCTGGGTGGAAGTGTGGATCTGCTGGAGGGTCGGGAGGCTCTGCAAAGGGATCTGAACAGGCTGGACTGCTGGGCAGAGTCCAATGGCATGAGGTTTAACACGGCCAAATGCCGGGTCCTGCACTTGGGGCACAACAACCCTGTGCAGCTACAGACTAGGAGAAGCCTGTCTAGAAAGCTGCCTGGAGGAAAAGGACCTGGGGGTGTTGGTTGACAGTGACTGAACATGAGCCAGCAGTGTGCCCAGGTGGCCATGCAGGCCAATGGCATCTTGGCTTGTATCAGAAACGGCGTGACCAGCAGGTGCAAGGAGGTTATTCTGTCCCTGTACTCAGCACTGGTGAGACCGCACCTCGAATCCTGTGTTCAGTTCTGGGCCCCTCACCACAAGAAGGATGTTGAGGCTCTGGAGCGAGTCCAGAGAAGAGCAACAAAGCTGGTGAAGGGGCTGGAGAACAGGCCTTATGAGGAACAGCTGAGAGAGCTGGGGGTGTTTAGCCTGGAGAAGAGGAGGCTGAGGGGAAACCACATTGATCTATATAACTACCTGAAAGGAGGTTGTAGAGAGGAGGGTGCTGGCCTCTTCTCCCAAGTGACAGGGGACAGTATGAGAGGAAATGGCCTCAAGCTCTACCAGGGGAGATTTAGGCTGGACATTAGGAAAAACATTTTCACAGCAAGGGTCATTGGGCACTGGCAGAGGCTGCCCAGGGAGGTGGTTGAGTCACCTTCCCTGGAGGTGTTTAAGGCACGGGTGGACAAGGTGCTAAGGGGGATGGGTTAGTGTTTGATAGGAATGGTTGGACTTGATGATCCAGTGAGTCTCTTCCAACCTGGTTATTCTGTGATTCTATGATTACCTAACATGCCAGTTCAGCTAAAATAGTACACAGTAGATATCATTCCTTAGCAGATGCATAAGCCATATAGACTTGCAGATGGGTCACTTGTTACAAACCTAGAAGGGAAAATTAAGGTGAAACTTTGATAATTTATAACATAAAAATATGTATGCACATGCAAATATGGACTCGCTACAATTCAAACTTACTGAAATGGGTTCATATGAAAATTGGACAATGTGTTAAGCAGTGTATATGATTTAAACAATCACCAAACTTTTCACTGCTTTAGCTGTCTGATACTGTATTATTTCTGATAGCACGAAGGAAATAATGCCAACAGGCAGCTGGCTAACTTCATATTCATCAGTCTAAAGAGACCCTGATCTTCAGGTTGACCAAATCCATACCAAAAATTCCATCATTTTTTTTAATTGACAGAACATTCACAGTCTGGTACCACTACTACTGTCACTTTGCCTGCAAACAGCAGCCCATAACCCCACCTAATATAACCAGTGTCACCAACCAGCACCACTGCATTAGCTATACAAAATACTGACATTAGTAAGCCACAATTGCTCAAACTCTATGCTACTTTTCTGAAAGATTATTTAAATATTTTTCAGGATCTTACAATCCTGCTGCTTACACACATAATTAAACATTCTGTACTAGAATACATTTTGAATCAGGTTATTGTTCGTGAGATATTGTGAAAACCCATCCTAATAGAGAGCAGTAGTGGTGTCAATTTATCTATGTGTTTATTTATTTATTTATTTTCCCCTACAGATGTTCTCCAAGGTTTTTCGTACCCTTTCTAACATCAGTAGGGATTTTTCTTTCTAAAAGTTCACTCTTTGTTTTATGCCTACTAAGGAAAAGATGTAAAAATCAAGTATGACAAATATAAATATCTCTAGAACTTCATACTTGCCAAAGGGACAAAACGGGCCATGTATAACCTATACTACTCCTTATGAAAATACTGTTTGAAATGGAAAATAATTTTGCAAATTGATCACTGCAAATATTGCAGTGAAAAGAGACAAAATTCCTTGGGAATAGGTTGGTATATGTGTAGGGGGGACAAAGAGAGGGGAAAAAGCCATTCCTCTTGCTCCTGCTGCTTCCAAGAGTACTTGCAATTTCCTTTTCTTGAAAAAGATTTAGGGGACAGGAACATCAAGGCTGTTGTCTCTGCTGCATGTTACATGAGGTCCTTCAGTTTGTGCTCTATTACAATGATAAATATCTTCATGGCAGTGAGAGGTTCCCCCACATCACTCTGCCATCCATGCATCACACTAGTCTACAGACCAAAGAGGTGGATTTTACTGATTTAGTGACAGATCTGGTAGCCTAATGGATTTTAGATTAGACCAGTTCACTCTCATGTCAGTATGTAATCTTCACAAGTGTCTGAATCTGAAGATGTTCAGTGGTAGATCTGAATGCTTCATATATTTTCTCTATAGGCTATGGTAATTAAATGGTCTATATCAAATTCACAGATTTTTTTTTTCCTTTAGCCATTACTGCTGTTTTCTAGTGACTGGCTCATCTGTGATTTTAATTCATAAAGATCAATTAAGCCACTATCCCCAAAGTCACAGGACACTGCAGAGCTGCAAAAGATGAGCTAATGTTTTTTTTTTCTCATTTAACTTGGAGGATCTTAAATTCTGAGCTTTTAGATCAGAGACATGGGTTTGTAGAAAAAAACAAGAAGCCCAGAAGTAACTTTCTTCAACAGTTAGTATCCTGCACAACTTCAGCTATGTCAACAGAATCAAGTGGGAGGTAAATCAGTATGTGTTTTTGGCAGCTTTCCCTTTTCTGCCAATTAGAACAATCAGACTCTAAATTTCACATTGAGCTAAAAGAAATTAGCAGCATTATCTTGGTCAAATGTTAAAGTAAATAGCACTTGAAGTGTTAGTCATAATTGCAATTTTTGAAGTTATTCATATTGCATTCCCATTGACTCATTTTCCCATGCTTATCATGGTAAATGTATTTCGATGAGTAGCATTAAGCCTGCTTTGTTTGTGCCGAAGGAGCGAGCTGGGTCTCAGCTGCTAAAGCAGCAGACTGCCAAAACAGCTGGACTCAGTCTTCCCTAGAGAAGCCCTCTCCTGCTTGTGGAGGCACTTGGGTACAGAGGAGGAGAGCAGGTGGGAGGACAGGTAAGAATTCAACTGGTTTCAGACATCCTTCTCCAAGTGCTGGGGAGTAGAGGGCAGGGTGCAGAAGCAGAAGGTGAAAGGTATACTTAGGCTCCCAAGAAAAGAAATACATCTGAACCCTTTGCTGATTCCTGAATGGCTCATAGGGAGTATGTTTTGAAAAATCTTACAACTGCAAAGAGGCTCTTTACAAGAAATTTCTTGATGGCAGGTGTTGTGGTATGAGCTAAATTAGAGTCAGTTATCTGACTAACTCAGTTGCTCTAAGTAACTTCATTCTCTGAAAGCTAACTGCGTGCTTTTGAGACAGTGTTCCTTTCTAGAAGTGATAACGCACAGCACTGGCATGAAAAAGGCTAATGCTTATACTTATTCCTATAGCAACCAATGCCATCCTCAAGCTGGCTGAAAAGGGCCACACCTGCAAAGATGGGCAAACAGGACAGGTGACCCTAAGCTGACCAAAAGAGTATCCCATTCCATATACATCATACTCAGTATAAAATTAAGAGACCACAAGGGTCTCATCCTCTTCTCTGGTGGCCAAAGTCCAGTGAAGGCCTTATCCATCTGGTTGCTCTTCATCCTGGATCCGTGGGCTCCCGATTCCAGTTCCTCCTAGCTGTAGACCTATTATTTCGTGTCTGCTTTACAGTATTTGTGGTGACATACAGCCATTGAGGGGTGGGATGGGAGCATGATCTTACATATTTGTATGTATTTTATTACTTTCTAGTTATTTTCATAATAATTATTATTATTATAATTTCATTAAAGCTGTAGTTTTACTTCCCAATCCACAAATCTTTTTTCTCTCATTTCCATTTCTCCTTTCCCTGGTAGAGGGGAGGAAGGGATCTGGGAGCCCAATTGCATGATTTTAGCTGCTGAAAGTAGCCGGGCTGGGGCTAAACCACAACAGGGAGGCAGGCTTTAGGAACAGTACTGTAATTAACTTCTAATTACAGCCACTATGTTATAAATAAGCACAGATTGCAAGATTTTTTCAAGTTTTTTTAACACCTGCTGGAGATGACAGCATAGGCAAAACTCAATTAAAAGTGTAAGCAATATATTTTGAAATGTAATAATTTTGGCTTAAAATAGTTTGAGAGATGCTTTTTCAATACTATAGATGTGTAGACGATACTATCAAACATCTGATCTTTCCACTCCTCCTAGCTCTGCATGCACTGGCTTAGACTCAGTGCAGTTGTTGCCAGCAAACGCCCTTCAGTGCTGCGTGGTATTTGCACGTGAACTCCCGTGTGGGAAATGGAAAGACAGAGCCATGGCAGTACATGGGAAAGACCACTGGCAGCAGTTGTTTAATAGGAGTTAAACTCAGAGGCTGATGAAGTGAATGAGAAATGCGTTACCAACATTGACAGGACTCAGATTTTCTCTAGAATATTGTCAAATAAGCAAAGTCAACTGACTTCAAAAAGCCTCATTGTTTTGCTTCAGAAGCAATAATTGTAGCTGGTGCTTGAAAGTTTAGGCAATTTCAGGTGGAAGTCTTTCCAACTGTTTTTCTCTTTAAGGATAGGCTTCCTTATAAAACAGCAGCAGTATTCTCTTGCATTTGAACTTTTAATGAAAGTCCTTATTTCCAATATACCATAATAAGGCTTTTACAGCTTAGTATGTTACCAGGAATTAAACAACCCACACTCTTGCAGTGACTTACACACCATGAACAAGGACATGCAAGAATAGACTGAAGTAGACAATGGTTATGCAGTAAGAGGACTAGAAAATGCAGATTTCACCTTGTCTTACTATCACTAAGTAGTTTTCAGAGGAACCACCAGCTACACACATGCAAAGCAAAATACAAAGACTAATCATTCTTATCTTTTGTCTGTACTCTACATGCTTGTGTTAACTATTTAAATAAACACTAAGTGAGCTGAAGTAAAATGACACCACATTTTTTGATCTTCCAAAATTTCACATGAACATCCTATGCAGTGGGCCAGTCACATCAAATAAGATATGAAGGATTTACTTCCTCTTCCGTTCATTGCAGAGTCTGTCTCTAAAGCAAAAATAATACTCCTAAGTCTTGCAAAGAGACAAAAATATATTTCTGTCTTTAAAACAGGCAGTACTGCAAGTCCACTACCCAGCCACATAGATTGCCAGTACAGCCAGTCAAATAACAGCACATCAAACCAAAGCACCCTAGCTGCAAAAGTACTAGCCCTGGCTACTACATGCACATGCTCGTCCAGGGCTTTTGTGAGCCAGCCTGGCCAGTCATAAGGACACTTAGCACAGTATCATCGTCCTTCCATCTTAAATTGAAAAGCCAACGAAACCTATAGTGCACAAAAAAGGTCTCCATAGTAGATTTTTTCCAAGTTCAATAAGAAAGGTATTGTATCAAGTGGCAGTAGCTAGGCAGTCTTTATTGGGCTCATAAAGGCTTATGATTTTGCCCTATTCTCTGTATAAGTGAATTTCTTAAAATATTATTTTTAAAATGGCACTACTTTTTCTCATTATAGTGTTTCTTTAATATATTAACTTTCCCACATCCCATACTTAGATGGTTTGGCAATTTTCTAGTTCATTTTAAATCAGTTTTTGACAAAACAATATCAACAGTTCAGTAAGTGCCCCAGCTGATTTTTACAATCTGTGTTTCTTTCTGAAATACCCTCTTACTGTATAGCTTTAGCAACTAATAAAATTATTCAATTTTAAAGCCAGAAGAATCACATTAAGCACTAAATTCATGGGGAAGTGGGAGGACTAGTGATATCATATCCTGATAGTAAATCTTGGTTTTAACACCAGAAAAGCTTTTCTAAAATCCGTAATACATTGTAATTTACAGGGTTTCATGTGTACCCTACTGTATGGGTTTTTATTATACATGCACGTTTCATGCTTTGACTTTCACATAAACAGTTACATACAGATACATACACATACATGCATGTGTATATATGTGCACACATTTGTAAATATAAGTGTGTATATTTACATATGTATATATAAACACATATACAGAGACAAATACATACATGCATGTAAGTTATCACTCTTAATTTTCTCTGTTCCGGTTAAACAATAATTAAGAAAAAGCATAGCAGAAGGTTGCCACTATGAAACAAAATTTATTTTTATGTGCTAGATAAAATGCAATAATTAAACTGAGTAGAACTCTGGTGAAAAAATATAAACATTGTTTACATATATTAGGTGTGTTAACAGTGAAGTGAAACACTAATAGCATAGCTCCAATCTGTGATTTATGATAAATGTGCATCAGCAACACCATGATAACTAGACATCTCATCTAAAATTGGGGACATAAGCAGAGCTGCAGATGCAACTATTTCAATAATTACAACACAAAACTCCTAGTATATGCCCATTGATCCGAGACAACCTTTCCCACCCGAGACAGGAGCAATTTTGGTCTGCTTCAGTACAAAGCAAAACACCTCATGTTAAAATTTCCTTTACTTCAGCTGTGGTAGTTTCCTTCAACTTCCAGTTGAGAGAAATAACTAATGGTTGAGGGCAGGACCTTCCTAGGCGGCTCCAACTTGGTCCACAAGAGGCAACTGGACTTTTGAAAGAAATAAAAGCTGCATTTTTAAATCAAGCTGAGTAAACCTTTCAACTAATGTGCTTTAATTCTAGTACGGACAAGGAATGTTTGAACTTTCTATAGCTCAAGCATTCAATATTAAATATACCTTCTCTACAGCCCACATGAGATTTTTTTCTTTAAACTTGAAGTATTTTTTTTCCTTAAATATTTGCATCAAAGAGCAAAGTCAGTTCCAGAATTCCTAGAAAAGGGAAAAACAAAAAGCCGTGTAAAAATGAAACCAAGAGAAGAGAAGGGGATGTTAGACATAAGATTTGAGAGGAGGGGGTAGTTATGTTTAATTTTTCCTCAGTATCTTCTGTTGGTAGTATTCTAGTAAATGGAAATAACAGCTACAGTCTTTTATTTCACTACCATCTATAAAATGTTTTGGTTACACGAACTACACAAATATACGAACAAATATTTTCATAAATTATACATATCACAGAGTCTTAATTTTAATTTATTTCATTACCAGGAATGTTTGTCCTTTTGCTCTAATCCCCATTGTCCAAAAGACAATTATATTAATAATTTCAGTTTGGTTACTATCCTGATAAATATGCAGTTGCCATTTCTGTTTCTTCTAAAAAGGAGAAAATGCCTAGCTACAGAACAAAAAGAATGTTTCCAATTTCAGTCAATTGGTACCAACGAGGTTTGGAAAAACCCCATACTTGTTTTCCTATTGACCAAGATATTTATTAAAAAATTAAAGTAATTCTCCATCCACACCTGGGAGACAAAAAAAAAAAAAA
Source organism: Clamator glandarius (assembly GCA_033459285.1). Taxonomy (NCBI): domain Eukaryota; kingdom Metazoa; phylum Chordata; class Aves; order Cuculiformes; family Cuculidae; genus Clamator; species Clamator glandarius. Next base: position 105,173 of record JAUNZM010000955.1, on the reverse strand, counting down.
AAGAGAGCTCTCAGCCTGTTTGCAGTGAAGTAGACTCAGAGGAGTGACTCACATGAGCAACCTTGATATATAACCCTTTTTCCTGCTTTTTATTAGTGATGGATATCCTGTTCCAAACCACTTTCCTCTCTAGGCCAAGAGAACCCTGGTCATTTGTGCAAAGCCTTCCAACTGTCTTCAGGTTGGCAAGGAAAATGAGTACCAGACGAATAGCGATTAGGGCAGGGGGCAGATATTTAGAGAAAAAAAACTGCCAAAAAAATGTAATTTGTATTAAATCTACCAGCTGCACTTTAGAATTTATAACTGAAACAATTAAATAGTATTACAACCACGACTTTAATTCATATCTGAAATTTTGCTGATGATTTCTCCAAAACCGGGATTTTGATTAGCAAAGCATCAACAACATAACCTCAGTCCTCAGGATCCACTTCAACAAGAATCCATAGAGCACGTATAGTAGAGACAAAGAAATGAAACTAGGGCCACTACCAAAGGCCGGGGTGGGTGGTGTTGGGCAGTTTTTTCAGACAGACAACTTTGATGATGTAAGAGTTACAAGGACTTTCAGTGGGTAATATCATTTTGTACTGAAGTAGCATGAAAGGCAAGAGAACATGGCCAGAAAATTCTGAGCAAGAACCAGATTTTTTCAAAGGCTAAAGCTAAGCAAACATGCACATTCCACAGAGCAGAGGCAACAAATCCAGGCAAGAAGTTAACTGAAAAAGCTGATTTCATAAGTGACGCTATCATTAACTGATTCTACATAATTATGAACATAATTATGTTTTGGAATGAACTTTGGCATGAGGAACAAATGTAAAGAACTTTACATCTAAACAAGTTGCTGATTTATACCTCATTAAAGGGTTTCTAACGAAAATCTTTGACAAGTCAATCAATGTCTCATCTTTTCTTTAGGATTTGCATTAGAAACCCTTTATATTTTTTACAGGTGTGTGAGTGTGAATGTTACCAGTGTAGTGATCATAGAGTGGTATCATTTAAATATGCAAATATCCTGAGCACTAATAAAGCTAAAAAGAACCCATTGAATAAGTCTTTAGGACAGTTTTGTATTGAAAGGAGCCCAGCACTGATTAAAACAGATCTTAAGCTATGCTCAGTGAACATTCCTTCCTTTACAGGCAGATATACTTTTTTTTTCTTTTCCAGCAATCAGTGGAAGATCTGCAAGCTGAGGTCAAAGCTCAAAGCTTCAGCAGTTGTAGACACTCTCTGCAACACTGAACAAACATTAATTGCTAAAGCTTTTGTCCAGAATGAAACAAACTCACTGGTGTATCCACTCCCTGTATCACCAAGGAGTGAATTTTCACTGCAACATGGGACTGTGTTTAAATATACAAGAATTTCTATGGTATTTCAGAACATATATTTAAGTATATATGAAAATTATTCAAAAGCTGAAAAAAAATCCAAAATAAGGGCCAGAAATACTGTGAAATGGTTTGAAATGAAAGGCCAGAAATGGAATCCTCAGAGATGCCCCATATGCCAAAACCCACAATGAATAAGTAAACACAGGCAGTACAAAATATTGACATTGTAACTCTAAGTAGGATAGATTTGTTTACATTGCTTGGAAAAAGAATACACTTCTTTTAGATTAATATTCTCATTTTGCCGAGACAGCAGTTCCTAATAAAATGACATCTAAGCTGGTGATGGCGTACATGCAGTATTAGTACTAGAGAGAACACAGCTGACAGTAATATCTGATAAAGAACCACCTGTGAAACAAACATATAAGTTGTTCTGAGTAATGGCGTGATCTAAAAGTTTTATCCTCAAGTCTAATGGATTTAATGGACAATAATAATGAAGATACTGAAAAATGTGCCTACTTAGATTCCAATCCATGTTATAACACAGCAATTTCACTACATTTTTTAATCAAACAGGCAAGCGATGGTAATTTTTAAAGTGCTACGAGAAAAGACACATAGAAAGAAATTAATATCTAATGTACATATGATATTAATAATATTTGGGGTTTCTTTTCATGGACATGGCATATAGTGGGTTTTGTGCATTCACAGAGGAAATATTAGTTGCAAGCCCTAAAGGATACAAATGATCATCCTGGAATTGCAGAATACTATGGCATGGGAGGAATAGGGCACCCTATTCACAGTTTCAGAAAGGAAGAAGATAAATGGAATCGAATTTACTTTACCCTAAAGGAACCCTGAGCAATTAACAATAATGCAATATTTAGACAACTGAACATTCAAACAATCCAGTCAGAGAAAATGGGCGTTCCGGCTTTGATTAATACTGGATCCAACTTCTTAAGACTAAGTAACAGTGCAAAATATCTCAAAGTCTAACTGGATTAAGTAACAAATTCACTATTAGGCTGGTTGCCTATAATTTGAAATCGTGTTGAATGCTAACTTACTTTTTTAGCAGTACTGTTACAGAACCTTGGAAAGAAATGTCATTGCGAATTAAATGGCCAAGTTTCTATATTCCATACAAAAGAACCAGATGGAGTACTCTAAAGTTCTTCCATATCACGAAAAAACTGTGAGATAAAGCGTACTTTTTACAAGCATCATAAGGAATCAAGTGATCAGTGACAAACTCATTTCCCAGACTGCTGTGCACTCTTCAGCCATGATAAAGAATATGGCACTGCACTCTTCTGTCAGGGGAAGAATACTCCTAAAATCATAATTCACACTAATTCAGAAATTAAATGCAGGGTTTTTTACTGAAGAGCCTGGCAGCTGAACAGCAATATGCGAGATCTACCCTGTGAGCAGTATGTACTGTAGGCAGAATTGTTAGAAAGAAGGAAGACTAAAGACGAAGCCAAGACTCCTGGTGAGATCTATCAGATGCTTATTAGCACAAGAGATTTCAAAAGCTACATGACAGAAGGGATAAAACAACAGAAAATAATCTCTGATAGCGTACAGTCAAAGAGGAGTCACAGAAATATTGGTGCTATGTGCGAATATAAGCTCAACATTTGCAAATGCAGTTCTGCAGAACAACTGATGTAAAAAGAAGACAAAGTACTGACCTACTTCACGGCTCTTCATGTTCTGACTACCTCATACAAGCTTTAAGGCTAACAGTTCATCTTCATCCTCATTCATTCAAAATCATCATCCAACTTTCTATTGAAGGCCTCCCTTTTCTCCTCATCTGCCAAGAAACCTGCAAGGAGGTTATTAATGTAATGCAATGTGGAAAAGCAGTTGAATAAAAGTGTCACGACACTCCAAGTATGGTGGAAACTTCTTCCAAGAATCTCTGTATCAAGTCATCTTTGATGTTTATAGTAGGCTTGCTGCTCCATCCCTCCAGTTAGCAAACTTCTGTGCATATATACTGAAGACGAAAGAAAGAAAAGAAAAGTGTCTTTTCCTCAGGATCAATGAAAAGGGATTTCAATTATGTCTGTTCTTGACAATGTCTAGTATGATAGGAACTTGCTGAAGACTAAGTTCCTGGCAAGATACAAGGGGAGAGAGACCTTTGAGCATAACTATAATTTTGTTAGGATGTTAATTAAAATCCATATTGATCCACAGAAAAAAGTATACAATAGAAAATTGGTATATACTACTTCTGGTTCTGGAAAGTCATTCACAAGCGTACTCAGGCTCCACAGGAAACACAGTGACACAGTAAAGGGCTCTAAAACTAAATAAGGTATGTGGCCGTCACAGTACTACGCCCAATTGAAAGACAAGGTGGGGAACCATGATTGATTCTATTTTAACTCAGTGGCATAAAGCAGAGAGTAGATAAATAATGAGACATGAATGATGTGTTTATAAAGACTTTAAAGGAGAAATTATTTAAGCAAAATCCTTTAATGGAACATTCAATAAAAGCAATATGCCAACAACTTTGTTCAAAACCTCCTGTACAAAATTGTCAGAACGAGACATATTTGCCCTTTGCTCTTTTTTTTTATCACATCACTGCAAATACTGATGTATTTCAATAATGCACTAAACTATTTTAATCTCTACTGAAAGTAATATGGCAAGTACCTTTTTTAAAAACAAACCAAACCAAAACACAATCCCTCCCAATATTTAAATGAGAAGGCAGCATTTTCTATATGTTACAAGGATACAGACTTTTGCCTTAATGTAAAGATTTTTCTCAGCTTTTTAACTAGCTAATCTTCAAATAGCTACTAGTTGACCCCAATTATAACTCACAGAATTTGCACCATTTGCCTTTCTTTGATTAGCTGGAAAAGACAGAAGGTTTTAGATAAATTTTGTTAGCAGATGCACTTAAATATATACAGTAAAGAATCAAAATGTATGGTAGAAACTGCAAGGTCCAAATTGTTAATTCAACAAATGGATGACCAGGAAATGCATCATGTATTTACAATGTTGATCAGGGCAAGAGAATTGAGAACATCCTAAAACACATGGAGCCCAACAATGCAATATACCTAACCAATATTTATTGCTGCCTCTCTAGAAGCAATTTCCATTTTGATGCATCCTCTCACACATGATGTTCTGAAACAGTTAAGTAACGTGCAAAATACAGGTTCAAGATTATATCTGTCACAGATGAAAATACAGTATTTACACAGCATTACATAATAAAACCACTGGTTTATGGACCCAAGGTTCCTCCTGGGACTACCACCAATCTACATAATATCATATGATGATAAATTTTTTACATTTGCATATGTGAATTAAAAAGAACTTGCATTAATAATCAAAAAAACAAAAAACGGTTATTGAGTGTAAAGGGCTGAGGAAGTGTAACAATGTCATTTGGCTGCAGTAAAGGTCATTTAGTTCACAAAATCTGTCTGGAAAGCCACCTATCTTGGCCAAAATTTTATAAAGAAATAGAGGAGTCTGTTAAAACCACCGAATTCCAGGGGGGATGCCAACACTGAGGGCAGATCTGCATTTGTTCTGTACTTAAAAGACAGCAGAACTGCAGGGAGGGAAGAGACTGCTGACTGATCTTCGCACGCTTCTTTTAGAAACTAGGAATGAGTTAACTCTCCAAACTGTTTATCTGGCCTTTATGTATAGCAAGTAATTTCTCAAACTCTACTACGCTAATATAGGTTGACTTATTAACACCGATTTTTGCTAAATAAAATATCAGTTTTGTGGAGATAATCAATGCTAAGCATGATGTTTTATAAATTTGTGGAACTCAACAAATTTAGAGAAGAGATTATATGACATGGTATCTGCAATAACAGATGACTGAACCAGCGATCTTAGAAGTTTGTTCCAGTCTTGTTTTCTCAATCTACTACACATAAATTAGACTAGACTCGACCAAATTGTACTAGTGGCTTCATCCAGTTTTGGACATGAACATTCAGAATTGAAACATGAATAGATCCTCTTGCTACACCATTCAGTCTATTTCATGATTATTTCAACTCATGGATAAGTCCTGCACACTGCCATAGTCATCCCTTTCTCTCTTATGCTTTAATTGAATAGCACAATTAGTCCAATAAAGGATTAGGCATCAAAATTTCTAATGGTCAGAAGTTTAACTAGAGTTCTCCTACTGTCATATATCAGAGAATGCAAAAAATACATCATCCTCAGATGATTTAGCAGGTAGTATTCTGTATCTTCTACTATGTATAAAAATTAGCATGCAGGGATATTACTACCAAAAGATGAATCTACCCAACATTTGGATATCTCTAAATAAATCTATAGACACATGACATAAAAAAATATAAACATACACATAGCCGTCGACATCTGTATATATTGCCACGTGATTTTGGAATACTACATTTGATAAATGCCGTAAATAAAAAATGGAGGCAAAGGCATCATAATTTACTAATAACATGGGGTTTTTTTCAGTGTTTTATGAGATCTTGATTTAACCCAACTGATATCCCTATAAAGCTGGAAAGCATAGACTAATTTTTAAGGCACAGAAAGTGAGGTAAATAAAAAAAAATTGTGAAGAAGCACAAAATCCTAGACCTCACAGTTTTTAATAGTGCACTCTAACCCACTGAAAAGCTATCAGCCTTATTTTGGGGTATTATCTTCAGTTCTTGATCCCTTTTGCATAGAAATCTCTCTATCCTCCCATCCCAAGAGAAAAAAAATATTCAATCTGAGAAGCCACTTGTGCTTTTTAATAGCTTTGCCTGACAAATAATAGGTCTGGTAACGGATGAGATACATAAATGGAAAACCATTCAACATTTGGAAAGGTGACCAAATTCACTAGCCTAGTGTCAGTTTTTAATTCCTACATTTGGTTTTTTTAAAGGCCATTCATAATACATTAGAGATGCCTGTCTTATATTAATGTTACATCCTCTGACATCCACTCATTGAAAGATAAAAAGATGGCATTAAGTTTTAGCAGTGAAGTGAAATGTTGCATAGTGCTAGGTCACCCAGTCTTATTTAACAGATTACCAAAATATAATCAAATAAAACCTATGAATCTTACACTGACAAAAGCAGTGCAGCAAAAGGAAAAATATAATTTTAAAAAATTTAAAAAAAACCAATTGAAATGAATCATATATATTTGTAATACTGCGAGTCCTCTGCACCTATCCAGTCCTTGTAAAAGCATCCACACAGAGAAAATTTTAGTACAGGCAGGTTTAGCTTTCCCTACAATTTTATTCTGCCACTATATCTAACCCACAACAAAGATCCCAAACTCAATTAAGTTGTTTGATAATAATAAAAATAGTCCTTACTCTTCATCTTAGTCTCAGTATCTACTGGCTGATAATTCACAGTTCACAGGGAGCACATTGTCTAACTGCATTAATCCACAGCTAGACAAAAAAACGAAAAGAAAACTCATCCCAGTCTGATGAAGTGTGTGCAATTCAATTATATCACAATAAACTGCCTTAGGTTAAGATTACCAAAAGAAAACTTTAGGAAGCACTGATTTTGTAAAGCAGATATAGACTTAATTGATACAATTCTTCTAACTCAGCTTAGTTTTGATTGCTACTACAATTTTCATACACCTATCTAATGTGTTTTCTGATAGTTATTGAGAAACTTGAGATATTTTCATGGTGGACTTCAGCTGTAACTCACTATGGCAATTCATCCATTTCTAAAACCTCACATTTAGTCCTTCAAATCCATTCACCGAGAGCTGCCTCACCTGCCAACTCTGATTGCAATGCCTCCCAGTCCTTCATCGGCTCACCTCATCTATCCACTGTCATACAAACTTGGGCTCGATTTGTAGAAACGTAGGGGGTGGAATGATGTAGTTTGGGGCTGAAATTAAGTGAAGCTTGCTGGTTTGGATACAGCAATAGGTAAAATTCTGTAAAAAAAAAAAAAAAATCCGGAAAAAACCCTGAAGCAAAACTATGAATCCATAGCTGTATTTTTCACTGAATGACTCCTTTCAAAATCATTTCTAATTATTTTAAATTAATCACAGTGGCCCTGGAAAAGTGCAAGCAAGATTAAAGGAAAAGTTTATTCTTTTTAATTTTTATTTTTTAAATATCCTTTGGCAAAGAAGACAGGGCTATAGCTTAATGTCCCACTAAATTACTTCCTTACTTTCATATTTATTATTACATAGTTATTCCCTAACAGAAAAACTCTCCTTTAGCGCACAGGTTTACATTATTACCAGGGCAGACACTGAAGTCCCTTCTTCCTCTCTTTGCAAAAGGTATAAGAAAGCCAAGAAAACCAAACCCATTGAAAGCAATCAAATTTTAAAAGAGAAAAAGAATGCAGCAAAATATAATGAATGTCTGTTACTTTGTTCCAAGATGCTAGATCTCTATCAACCAGAGACGCTTGCGCTTCCTGCTGCAACCCATTCTTTAGATCCCATGAAATGATGGTGCAGGATAGAACACAAGCATTTCAGCAATGCTGAGAAAGAAGTGCAGAACTGCGAGATGCTCGCAGCATCACTGTTTTAATTATGGAATTGTACTCAATACAAACAGTCTAGCTAAGGCAGTACAAAAAAATTAGTTTTGTCTTGTATTTACAGATACATAAAAAGAAGAAAGGATGAAATTCTGAATGCCCTTTTACTATACAACATTATGTAAATGATACAACGTACTATGTGTAGACAATTTAGACCGCAAAACTCATGGGCTGATTCTGATCTAGGTACATCAGAAGAGTCCTGTAACTCAGTATTTCATTTCAGTGTCCCAAAAAGAATTAGCTAACAACGGGCCTAGCCCAGCCAGTGGTTCACCGTCCCTATTTTAATGTAGTAACTAGTAAGGTGCTGGCAGCATTTAAATGGATGTTCTTCATCTACCAGACACAAGCCACAGGGAGAGAGAGTTAGTGAGCAGGGAGGTGACCGAAGCTGCAGAGCTGAAATACACACAAACATCCACAACTCTAAAATTGTACTATTAATGCATCAGGAGATCTCACTGAATGTAGTTCCTCACCCACTCTGCCCAGATCTGTGACACTGAACACAAGGCTTAAGAGCCAGGAAAAAAATATCCAACCATGTGAAAAAAAAAACCCACCAAAAAAACCCCCTTCATATAACAAAATAACAAGAAAAATCCCTCACCAATTATTCTAGTACCTTCTCAAAATAGGAATAGTCTCTCTTATGCCCTAATTTTATAATTTCCTTTGCCTCGTGCTAAAACACCACTGCAATTATCTTCTTTATAAAGATGGACTAAGGTCCCTGTGAAAATCTGCTCAGAGCGATTATTTCATTGGCTCTTTTATTTGTGGAATTTAAGCAAGAATGTTTCAAGCTGTTTGTTAAAATAACCACTCGATCTGCTTTTGTATTTTTGTAATTGTTAAAAAAATAGCATTTTCTAATGAACAGAGGAAGAGTAAGGTCAAATACTACAAATACCAAGTTTTGCAAAGGGGTTCTTAATTTTGATATATTTGGAGCCAGTTCTTGTAATTTAATGATTGCAGCATACTCAGAAATGTAAGGCATAGCAAGCTGATATTAAGGAATATATTTTGCATTTCCATAATGCATTTAAGCACTTCTTTAAGCATGTTTTCTTTCTCAGTATTAGTTTTACATACAAGTTTATTCTTTCATAAGAAGGGTCGCTGTGCTGCAAACTTGTCTGCTTTTTCCTAACTATAAGAGCTGGTTTAATAAATAAATAAATAATTTTTTTTTAAAAAAAAAAGAAAGAAGACTTCATCCTTCATCTGTGGGAGCATCTCAATTAAAAAAAACCTGAAAAGTTGAAACTTATTTATGTGCTTAATTAAAACTATACCTAAATGTGGTTTTCCTGAATGAGGCTATTAGTGTATAAGCAACACAAAATTACTACTACATAGCTATCCTGCAAATGATGCAAAGGCAAGTTAAATTATGAAAAAAAACTTAAACTCATGGTAGTTTCCCCCAGTTGTAGATTTTTTTTTTTTTAGTTCTTTTATTGACTTAGCAGGAGTACAACTCTTATAAATATAATAAAACTGCATTTGCCTCCTCTCTGCCTACAGAAGTTGACCATAACCACCACGGCCATCACACAGCAAAAAGCACAGAGGAGTCTGATGACAGAGTGTGGACAATGCAGAGGTGAATCTCCAGAAGATGCAGACAACCACAGCATTCTACAGCCACTGTGCTGCAGCTCCAGAAACATAACTCCAGGATCTGGCTCCCTGACAAGCACAAGCAGGTCCACAGGGCCTTTCAGACCAAGGATAAACATTGAAAAATCTTTGCCTACATTCCTCATCTCTTTCTACCTGCCATTAAATATTGCTAGAACACAGCCCCTCTCTCTCTCTCCTTCCACCAGACCAGCTGTACTTTATGAGCCTGTCAAAAAAAAATTTTTTTTTCTTTTTTGGCAGATCATAGTCTACCGTTCTCTTACATTTGTCTTAAATACCGTATTTATTTCTGGCAGAACTTTTCCAAAGGTACCATGAATGGTTTCATGAAAATTGAGTCTTTGAAGGTTTTACTTCTACAATAAATTCCTTTTAAAAAATTTCTAATTCAGTACCTGCAGCAGGCTATGTATTCCTATGAAAAACTATACATACATTTACTGGAAATTACAACTTTAAGGTATTTCCTTTCTATGAAATATCTGCCTATTAAGTGTGCTAGTTTAAGCAGTTTCTACGGAATCCTTTCTTATTTTATTCCTATTTGATTCAGTAACGTATTTCCAGCTAATAACTAACAATCGTCTGCTGTATAAAAAAAAAAACAAAACACCACCTCTCCCTAAATCTGCTTCAATGGTTAGACATCATGGCAATCAGTTCAAACTTTCTAATTTCTTATTCAATAACTTCACACAGTGCAAATAGAGCTACACTCCTTTAGAAACTAAACACCCTACTGAGCATTATGGTCCAGCCCTGCAGTGTGGACACACGCTCCTTCTCCCACAATGCCTGCAGCTCCTGTATAGCTCCACACTCGTGGGATCTCTCACTCTTCTCTGTGATCCACTATTGACCTCTGACAAGAGACAGATAGTTAGGCAGGTCTTCAATTGAAGCTTCCACGTTTCTTGTTAGGTCATCATGCTTGCAAAAAAAATTTTTTTTCCTATTTCAGACATATGTTTCTACTTCACTTAGGTCCTCCAGATATCAGATTCCTGGTTGGTGCACCCGTTGTTTAGATACCTGAAACAGCTGATATGCCTCAACTGATCCATGCTCAGACGTGCAGTCTATCAGGGCTGCTTTGCGGCAGCTGCAATACTACAGAGGAATTCAGATAACTTATTTAGACTCAGCTTATTTCTCTCCAGAGGAGCAAATTAATTTTTTTCTGTTTATTTTGTATTCTTTTAATGGAAGACAAATTTTCCATTAACAACTCATTTGCAGTATTGTGTGGTCACTTTCTAGTTAGTGAAATAAGACCATGAAAAGGTTCTCATGCCGCACAGTGACAATCAATGTTCTCTCCTACTGAGGAGGACACAGGCTCGGTTTAGCTGTATGTAATTGTTTTCCTCTAATTTTCATTTCTGTGAATACTTACCATAGCACAAGTTATTCTTAATGTTCTTCTAAGTGTTGTTAAATGCTACACAAACTCTTAATGCATCAGATTTTCTACTTTAGTCATTGTTCATCTCATATGATTTCTTAATGGATTCTTTTTAAAAGAACTAGATCATAATTAATTGCAGCCCATGATTACGTACATGAAAAGGATTGGTTTGAACCTTTACCCTAGATATACTCCAAGGTGAAAGAAAATATACAGGTTATGGCTTAACAGTTTTACTTAGATGAATGGTGACATTCCTTAATAGAAACAAACAATTCTATGTTTTGTTCATCAAAATCTTTCTCTTTTTTTTTCTTAACTGTGTCAAGCAGGTATCAGAATTAAAATGTACTCACTTCACTCAATGGAAATACGTCTGCACTCAGCACCTTCCTTTGTAAAAAATAGGTTTGTACATCCAAAAACTTGACAAGCTGTAGTTGTTAAAGAGCATTCAAATATTTCTTTAGATTGGGTATCAACTTTTATCATAATTCTTTTTTTTCTTCCAGTTACTAACTTTTGTCTCCTCAGAACAGGCTAAAATGTCATGTAGTTAGTCTGTCTACAGGAGTGTTTTACAGAACATATAAAACCATTCTGTTTGTACGGATGGGAGAAGGCTCGACAGACATTTTCACACACGTGCTTCTCTCAGAAGTATTCTCTATGAGTTAGTAAGCAATTTTAAGCTAGTAGATAGGGGTTTTTAAATCTCTGGGAATAATGAACCAGTATATTTAAAGACAGAGAACTTGAGATCTAGTTTTTCTGCCATGTATTCACATGAGGTCTGTTTTGACCTTGTAAAACTAAGTCTTGGAACAAGGGACTTTGAAAACAATGGGTTCTTTTTATCATCACACTGATTTTTGTGGTCCAGGCTTCACAGCCATGATGATCTAGAGTTCTGTGGACACATTTCCAACAGATTCTACCAGAGGATACAAAAATGCTTCAGATGCCTAGATACAGTTTAAACAGGATTTTGTTATTGCCATCAATCTGCTACTGACTGAACTGGAAACTATTTCAAATACACTAATAAATACTTTATCTTTTACCCTCGCTACCTTTTCAAAATTTAACCCTTTTACAAGTTAACCTTGGAGCTTCAGTAATCCCATCTGACTACAAGAGTCACTGCCTGCTAGATCACAGTGCTTCTCAAGCAACTTTTCTCAGCCTTTATTTTGCCACCAGCAAAATAGGAAAATACTTTTGGAAATATGTTTATGAATGCTTAAATTTGAATGACTGACATTTTGATATTGCCTTGTGTCTATCAGCTATATTACGTAAAGAACAGTTTTATAGGAAGTTCCAACTACAGCACAGCCTGAGGCACAATTTCTATAGTTTAATCAGTGAATCACCTACTTAGCATCAAAAGGTTCCCTTTTCCTTGCTCACTATGCTGAAATTGTTATGTCTCTAGAATCATTCAGCTCAACTTATTTCATCAAAATAGGAATATTAAAAAATAGCTAGGCTGTCTATTTATCAGAACCTGAAATACTCTGACAATTGAAGTTTCAATTTATTGCAGTGCTGGTCCCATTTTAAAAGTAAAACCGAAGGCATATGCTTGTGACTGCTTTGAAAACTATCTCAGAGCCTGTGGACACACACCAATGTGTTCGTTCTCATTCAGCAGCAGATATTCATCCTTAACAGAAGTAGATCATGAGCAAATGCCAAAAAAAAAAAAAAAATCAGAGCGGAAGTATGATTTTCCATTTACTATTTAAAATGTGAACTCCACAACTGTCAGATTAAAGGAGAGCTTTACGAGCATCCAGAGAGAAAGGAATAGAGCAACTGTGCCAGCCCCACACGGCACCATTTGCAATATGGTCCTGTGCTACCCATGCAGTGCTCCATTTGTAGAGCTGGATGCAAACCAAGTCCTGTGGTTCAGGCCGGAGGATGGGATGAAACAAATCCCAGCTTCCCCCAAAACCTGCACGCAGCTCCCAGAGCCAGCAGCCAGTGCCCAGGAGAGAATTGGAGCAGGAGGCAGCGAGGGAGCCCAAGGGAGCTGCCAAGAAGTGTCCTCAAGGAAATTTTGGCTTGTCTAGAGGGTTGGAGTTCACCTCCAGCCAAGCAGGAGGAAAAGTATACTGGCCCTTTTCCTGGCTGGGCAAGCTGTCACAGCCATGTTTTTCAAACAAGGTTGTAATAAAAGTCAAGAGAACGGTTTCTCCTGACTTCATCTCTGTTCCCTTTAACTGCACCCTCTTCACACACACTCTCACAGAAAAGTGGGGCATCCAGTAGAGAGACACAAATAGCAGCTATGGATCTTGTGTGCTATAAGCATACAGAACATGAGTGAAAGCAAAATTTGCATTCAAAAACGGTAACAAAAAAGCAAAGTAAAATGCCTGATCCACACTGACATCAAAACTGAACGGAATTCACAGCAAGTAACTCATACAACTGTCAGCAGTCTTCACTAGAAATATGAGAGCTGATGCTTTGCTGCTATGTATTAAGTAATCATTGTAGTAAAATAAAAATTAAACAAAACCCCATACAACAATACTTTTAAGTTATTTGGATGTGGTGAAATACAAAGAAAAAAGCCAGAATCAAGTATTCCAGACCCAAAACCTAGCTCTGACATGGAAATCTTCTGCTCACTTAGAAAATTTGCTGAAGATATATATCCTTAACTTTGCTGAAAAAGGCTCTCCCACTCAAATACATAGGTCTGCCTACATGTTTAGAGCTAAGCACATGCACACTTATCAGTGAGATCGAAGCATTAATCCTTCCTCTTGAGGCCACAGTAATAAAGTGGGGATAACCACGCTTACATACTTCGTAGGTTGTTGTCAAAATTAATGCTCACGGAGCCGTCAGTAGGTGAAAATCATTACAGCTCCCATCCTGCAATTGCTAATGCATGGGCTGCCTGCTGCACACACACTAAGCTGGGCGAAAGCTAATTGAGTCCTCTGAAGGTGCAGCAGCTTGCCGAGGCCCTATCAATAAACTGTTAAGTGTTTAAAAAACAAAACAAACCCCCACTATATGAAATGTGAACACAGCACAATTTTCAAATGATCTGGCAGACCAGAGTCTCTGGGGCTAAGCATGGCACAGGAAAATCATTCATAACAGAATACAATACAATATACTGTATGTATATGTATATATAGAGTCCTATAGAAGCACAGCTATAAGGCAACTATTGAGTATAGCTCTGTGTGCACAGCACTCCCAAGCACACACTCATGGGTAAATCCACACCCAAGTGCACACACCACCTGAGCTGTCATAAATTGATGATTGTATGTATGTAAACAGGTGACAATATAGAGACGCAAATTGTTCCTTCTTCTCCTTCCCTAAACTTAACTCTCATCTGGAAGAGAAGGCTGGAAAAAACTATACTTGACGGTTGACTTTGAAAAACATAAACAAAATTAAGAAAATATCTATGCCAAACTGGTTTGCTCGTCAATATATACCACAAAACCAATTTAATGGATGTCAAATGCAAATAATTCACCTGACGTCATGTTGGAGAAGCCAACCACGAGCACTTCACAAATTACTATTTTGATACAATTGTTAGAACAGAATTACAGCAAAAACTGCACTTTCCATAGCTATTAAAGCAGTGACCCTGGCAGAGCATGCTTTTGTGCTGAACTTTTTATATCACCAAGCCTATTAATCAGGTGGCAGTTCAAACTGATGCACTTTATATAGATGACCCTGGACAGTGCTTTAATTACTTGGTATTAAATGGTAATTAAGTCTTTTCACATTCAGGTTTAATCCAAAAAAATTAAGTGTAAAATCCAGTAATTTAATAAAGAGTTGTGTTACTAACTGTGCTTCAGCCCGAACAGTGAGGATCCAGCAATTTACTATTGACAAGCACTAAAGGAGCAGGTCATTTCACAAGTATAGTGTGGACAAAGGTGAACCGGGCAACTGATGAAATCTGTGGCCAAGGCGAAATAGCAATCTCTGAGCCAAATGGTAATAAAGTTACTGAAATGAAGCAGTGTAGCTTCTAAAGTGAACTGTCATAAGGAGGATGCAGGCTTAAGGATGGCTTGGCCAAAGTAATTAAAATATTATTCTCTGCGAACTAATCAAGGTGGTTAGCCCTACTTCTGATTTTTGTAAGCTAAACCTGAAAAGCAAAAATACGTGTATAAAACAGGAAGACATTACAGCAGTTATAGCCAACATTCTATGAAATAGCAACCACATCCCAGAAAATATTTACAAAATTTGCAATAATCAGGGCAAAATAAGAGTCATGCTTTAACACTCTTTCCCATATTATCAAATTACATCTTTATATTTTCTATGACATGCAAGAACCAAGTAGAAACACAGTCAAATGTCACTATTCAAAATTCCCTGCTAAATCAAAGACAATTACTTCCCTCAATAGCTATTAAAGGCAGATAGTTTAATCACTGGAAGGCAATCTAGTGTATAGGACACTCTGCAATGGGAGTCCAGAGATGTAGGCTTAACTCGCAGTTCTGCTACTGACCTGCTATATGACCTTGGGCAAGTCTCTTCACATTTCAGCGCCTCTTTGTGTCCCTATTAACCTTTGTCCATCTCAGCTATTTAGAATGTAACCTCTCCGATGCAGAACAGTCTCTCACTACATGTTTTTACAATACCAGCACAACAAGGTCACCATCTTGGTTGAGACCTCTAGTGCTACAGTAATCCAAATAAACAAGAACAATATATTCAATTATTCAGAATCCCACTTACATTTGTTCAATTTTCCCATAACACCTAGATAGCTGAGACACCACCACAGATTAGAATGAGCATACTCCATCCTTTTAATTTTAATGTCTTGCCTGCTGTTCATGTAACTGAAATTTGTATTGATTTTCATAAAGCAAAGAACATCTAACCCACCACCTAAAACACAAATAGTGGAATCAGCCATTCGTGCCAAGTTATTCAAAACACATCAGAAATAAATCATTTGCCTGAAAGGAGAAACAAGAAGGTCCACCCAGCACAAAGTTTGACCCAGAAATCACTTAAGCATGTCCTTAAGTTTAAGCACGAGTAGTCCAACAGAAAACATTTAAGTAAGATTAAATAAGGAATTTAAGGAATATTAAATAAGAGCTTTTCAAAGTTTGAGGAATACTCTGTAAAACATTTGAAAAAATTTTTAAAAAAGCACATGAATGTAAGTATGTTCACATACATACTGTGAAACTGCAATATCAACAGATTTCTAAAGAAAGGTGCAAAAATACAGCTTCCTTTGAAAACAGGTGATTAACCATACTCCCCGACAAGCACGCACCACACCTATGTATACAATTCAAAGGATATTTCAAAAACTTGCATTTTCTTTCTTTATTACAATTGTATGTTGAAGGCACTTAGATGCAGAAAACATTAACACAGACATCTCTTCCTGTGTCATGTTTTCCTCAAAATATCACTCATTGAAGACACATTTTTCATAAACTCTGCCTGTATTTTCAAGAAATACCCAAAAACTGAGCTAAATGAGGAAAAATATAGGCTCCAGAACCTAGAAATAAAATTAATACGACAAAAAAGTAGGAATTGTACACTGAGGATTTTATCTAATTTATTGATGTAGAAGCCTAAACCCAACAAGCATCAAAATATCATAAAGATCTGGTTATTTAAACAAGTTTGTAGAGAGCAATGTATATTGACAGGAATTCTTCTTTTCTTGATACAGATACTTGAGTACGCTCACCTTCAGTTCATGCTTTTTAATTCTGCCTCTTTAGAAACAGAAAACACAAAATATGAAAAAATTAAACATTGCCAATTAGAAATTGTTACAAAAACACCAGTAGCAGAAAATAATTGTAATTAAAGTGTGCTGTTCCACAATGGAGCCACTGAACAATTATTTTTCCAGTGCAACTTTTGCAAACCAGCTAAAATCCTACCTGAAGAAAGGGCTCAAGCCTATTGAGATATTGATACACCAGTAACATGCCATGAAAGACAGCAGAATAATAACCATCACTAAAAATAAAAAGAAAACCCCACATGTGGCTTAATAGTCATCCTTCGATGAAAACTGAAAGCTCTAGGAAAAAAAAACAGAAAAATAAGTCAGCTGTCTTCCCTAGTCTCATAAATTTTTACTGTCCAAACTCCTGCTTGGCATACAACTTCATTTTCATTTTTCACACAAGAAATCTTCATAAGTATGGCATGAAGGTAGGATGAGGTAATGGTAAAATTGTGGAAGAGGCTGGAATGTACACAACTTACTACCAGTGCAAATTGAAAAAAAAAAAAATCATATAAACTGTCTAGAATATATAAAATTGGTAACAATCATAAATGCTAGTGAAAACAAGAAAAAATACACTAAGAACTCGTGTAATAAAAGGAGTGTTCTTAAAGAGCTTTTCTTCTCCTGGGAATTTAAATGTAGTGAAAATATGGAAGATGTAAGTTCTTTAGCAAGGAGCTCAGTTACCATAACTGATACACATTACCAGCCTTAGAATTCTAATTGTGTTTAATACAGTCTCATGTTGCATCAAAGTACAAAATCAATACCATTTGTCCAGCAAAGAGGAAAAATGGAATCTATAAACTGCTCCTATTGAGTAATTAAACACCTATTATTGTCAGGAGTGGTGAAACAATGAATTTGATAAGAAATTTTTGCGAGAAAACACTGCAGTGATTAATACCTCCCTACATATTAAATAAAAATGACTGCCTTTTGTGCGGTACTGCTGGCAGAAGAACGGGAATGAGAGAAGTAGTTGCCAGTGCCACAATAACAGGCTAACCTTGAACTGAACTCCTTTCCTCAAGAAATTAAATGCTGTAGCAGGACTTTAAATCCCTCCACTTAGAGCTCATTTGTGTTCCATGTAACCTGCAGTTCCTGAAGAGAACTCATTATCTTCAAAAGGAGAATCCTTTTATAATTTCTTTACAAATGTGTATATTGTTTCTACAAAAAGTATTTCATATCAGAAAAGGGATAAGAGTATTAACAGTGTAAGCAAGGCAAAAAAGGCTCATATCATTAAGACACCATTTCTGCTTCCTGGGAATTCAAACACTAGCTACGGTGGTATGGAAAAACGAATGAGAATAAGGTTAAAGAAAATGTACCTTTACAGCAAAATTTTAATCTGTTAGATTGATGCTAAACTGCCTTGGTCTTTCTGCTGCTATATGCTGTATTTCTATGTATAGATCCCCCTCCCCCAATGCCCCTCCTGTAGCTTTGGCTTCCTATTTTTCTTTTCACTTAGAATGATGCACTAGGAACAACTATAGAGTACAAAAGATGAATCTATGGATGTGACACTTGTAAAGGGTAACCCTATTTCACAAGTGAGATGGGACAAAAAAGAAAGAAAAAAGGCCACAGAAGCAATAACTGCTCACTGAATTACCATTAAATTGTAAGATTTACAATCCAATGTACAGTAAGTGCATATCTAATGGAGTTTGTCCTCTAAAAGAATATAAAGTAGATCTTTGCAGCATAAGATGTATGCGGGTTATTTTTTTATATAATTTTTTTGCATTTTTTTAAACTGGGGCACCCAGAAAACAGATGTGCACATAATTCCAGAATTTTATGCATATTAATACTAAGCCAAGACCAACATTAAAATAGGATAAATGTAGTGTGATTAGTAGGATCTAGCTTTATGTTTTTAAAACATGTTCACATTCTACAAAGAGAGATAAAAGATGACTTTAACACAGACAGTCAATACTGCTTTCACAGATATCATTGGTAAAAGCAGATCACATAAGTTCAGTTTATTGCTCTGATCTACTAGAACTCAATGAAATTACTCAAATGACATTTTTGTGGGGGATGGCAAAGAAGCTTCTGTCCAACATCTTCTAAACAAAATATTTGTGCAGAAGCTTCAGATCACTTTGTTCATTACAGTCTTAATTCACCCACAATATTTATTGTTCACATAATGAATATAATATGAATAAGGCTCAAGCACAGCATTAATATTCATAAATATTTTCGTCACTAATTTCACTGCTCTTACTCATATAAGCATAACTGTTGAGTGATTTAAGTTTAGAAATTAGCAAGTCATGGCAAACAATTATTTAAATAGAAGTAAACTTTTACATGAAACATCAGGCATATTCCTATTACGCTATATCACGAGGGTATAAATAATCACGTATTTTACAGGATGACTCTGGAAAACTCAAGCTTCTAATAAAACCCAAAACTATCAAATAAACAAAGGAATATTTGGGTGGGTAAGCCATTCAAACGCAGCAAGGCAGATCATGTTCTGCACTTTTTAATTTGAATTAAGCTTTATTTTCCTTAGCTAAATTTCAAACTTCCATATTCCCACAAATGGCCTTAAAACTTTTACTCTCCTATCTAAAAGGAAGTTTGCCACACAATTTTTCCCATTATCTGGCTTTTATTTCAGAGGATTAAAAAGCAGCGCACAAGTTCAGCAACGATAGCCTTGTTCGCTCCAACCTTAGTGAATCAAGTTCACTGGAGGTGAAGCAGTGGAATTATCAGTACAAGTGGCTGTGTCATCAAAGCTTTCTGAGAGGTAGTGTATGGAAATGCCTAAACAAACAGAAGCGTAAAAGCTGTCTGGGTAGGAAAGGGCTCTCCTAAGGCTTTTCATTAAAACAATTCCAATTGCAGCTTCATGATGCAGCATTATATTATGTGAGAAATATAAAATCTTGACATTTTTCTAAATGTGAATGGGTTAAAGAACCTCTCCACGCTACAGTGAGCTTGAGAATTTCCAGGAGCTGATGAAGACCAGTTGACCACCTGATACTTTTTCAGCAGGGTGATAAAATTAAAGGATTGCTTTGATTTGCTTGAAGGATTACTTTCTATAGTTAATTGTTTAAAGTGCACAGTCTTACAAAAGGGAAAAATATAAAGAAGGTTAATGTAGAGTGAGCTAATTGCAAGCTGATTACATCGTGCAAAGCAAGAGATATTACTTGTGTTACATACCATCACAAGGACTAGCCTATTCCACCCTGCTGCTACAGCAAACAAGCTGATTTGCTAACAAAGTGGTCAGCTCAGGCACTTGCACAGCATCTCGGTAGGTCCACGGGCGACTGCTTCCCATGCAGAGAATCTCAAGCTCCATTTTCCAATCTGATTACACGGCTCCTTATTCCAGCAGCCTTAAACCTTCATGGCAGTTTACCAACATTTTCATCACTTTTTCTTTTACAAAGCAAAAGAACTGATAAGCTCTCAGGTACCCGGGATTTTATAGTCGATGGCTGGCAGGCAGCCAGCTTCCCTCACAGCATAACTGCTTTGTGCCACAATGCAAAAAAGCACACTGAATTTAACAGATAGCACAAAACTATTAGAATTTTGCAGTACGTACAAGCAAGGAGCATGTTTCTCTCTTTGCAGATGTAGACAGTTCTGTTTAGTCACATTTATGACATGCCTAGAGCCAAAAAGACCGGGGGGGGGGGGGGGGGGGGGGAGGCACAAGGAAAAAAAAAAAAAAAAGAAAAAAGAAAACCCAGAACAAATGAAGAGAGAGCACAGTCACTAAGTCAATCACGCTGTGAAGTGTATACCCAAGTTAGTTCACTGCAGTCTTGCCAAATTACCAGCATTTAGAGCCAATACTGACAACTTTTGATAAAAACTTAAATTACCAAAAAGGAAAACGAGTCTTCAGATTAAACAAAAGTGTTTGACATAAATTGAAATGTCCTTTTGACATTAAAACAAATGCAAAAAAGAGACACTATTGTCTATTTTCTGCATGTGAAATGCTTAGATAAAGCATTAGAATAGCCACAAGATATACCTGGGTTTACTTATTCTCTGGCTCAGAAACACCACTTGAACGATGACAGAACAAAAATTTGACAAATGTTGACAAAAGTGAAATATCTTTATAAAATGGTTATTCTGATACATACCATGTGCCTTCTAAAAATCTGAGCTATACAGGAAAAATTATAAACAGACATGTAAATTGATATATATACACACAAAGAATCTAACAGAATGCAGAATGAAAGTTCTGGAAAAAAAGTATCCTACAAATCTTAAGGATTCTAGCAAAAAGAAGTCCATTAAAAAGCAAGGGAGAAGGTAACTTCACTATTTTGCTTGGAGAAACAGACATTAATATTAAACCAACAAGTTTCTACTTACTGCTACAGAGCATCACACTCCCATTGAAAGAAATTTGTTTGCCCCGTAATATTTGCATAATGCCCAAAGCAGCCTATATGGGACTCGCATAACATGAAGTTAATAGTGTAGAAAACAATTCCGAGGCAAAACTTTTTTTTTTTTTTTTTTTTTTAATCAAGCAGACCAAACTGAAATGTGAAGGTATACAATCCATGATGAAGAGATGCAATTTTGCATACTATCACTTTTATCATAAAGGAACGGGGGTGGAAATGGAGGTCCAGGCAGCGAGTTGGGGGGGGGGGGGAACACCCCTCGAAGTCCAGCTAAGCTGGCGCGGAGGCTCAGCGCTCGGGATCGGCAGCGCGTTGCCCCTCCGCATCCCCGAGTCCTCAGCCGGGATCCCAGCGCTGCCTCTGGGAGCAGGGATGGAGCCGGCCCGGAGCGCGGCGGCCCCGGGGACACAGGCACCGCCGCTCCTCCCCGTCGCTCCCGGACGGCAGCGGGTTTAAAGGCCGCTGGTGCCGGCAGGTAGAGGCGAAACCGAGGGGGGAACGAGCAGCGCGTCCGTCCTGGTCTCCGTGCGCGCACGTGGGGGTTTGTATACATCTATATACACACACACACACACATCTCCGGGTGCAGCTGTGCAAACGGTTCCGTGGATGGATGGAGACGGACTGGGATAAACTGGCTTCTCCGTGGCCATAGGCAGGTGCTCAGCGCTGCCGAGCTGTTCCCACAGCGGCTCTCCTTACCGCAGCTACAATTACATCTCCAGGCACACACAGAGCCTGCACATGCCTGTCCTACGCACGCGTCATTCCCATGCATGGAGCGCCAGCAGCTCTCTCCTTAAAACCACGTTCGCTAATTTATATGGAAATTTCATCTCCAATAAAATTAAAAACCCCACATTTTAACCAGCTTCTAACACCAACACATTATTCCCGTGAATGATTCCTAGTAAACTATTTACTACAACTGTAAGGTTTGAGAGGGTTTGTTGCTTACAGAAGCAGGTTGTGAGGTTGTCTTTTTTTTTTCTTTTCCCTCCCCCTCCCCCCTTTCTCCCCCCTCTATGATTTATTGGATGGTGAGCAAACCCACTTAAACTATAGTTGTCCATATGAATCACTAATTTTCATGTTTCTAATTAAAATGTAAACAGTGTAATGAAGACATCAAGTTTTTAGGCAAACGTCTCTTCCAGTGCCACTTGGGGTATGGTAATTACTGAAGCAGATCTATGGATGCTCCTGAATCCTCTACAAGTCCAGATTAAAAGCATTACTGCTAAACCTTGCTTTTTACACTAGGGAATTATGTTCTCTAACCTATTCCCAGTTTGCTTACAGATGCATATCTGTACAAGCCTTTATAACTACTCATTAGAAAAAAATCAAAATAGAAGCTTATCACACACAGGGAACAGTTTGTGGGGGGGAAAATGTGAATTCATTTAAAATAAAATTTGATTTCACTTTTATGATTACACATAACTAGCATAGTAAAATCTGTGCTGAAAACTTATCACCTTAGTGATTCCTCTAGCACAAGAAAAATAGATAAAGCATTACTAAGAGAATTTTTTAAGAAGCATAAATGATATTTCAAGCCTAAATTAAAATTTCTTTTGTTCCAAAATGGTTGTTTCACAGTCAATTAGTTTAAAAATATATTATTCAGGAAAACATTAATAAAAAAGAAAGCTATTCACTGAGAAAAAAATGTAAATGGCCACTGCAAATGCAAAATGCTTGATGTGCAACTGAAAATCTTTTGTCATATTTATTCCAGCCTTTATGTCTATATCTGAAATTTGTCAGAATTTATCCTAAAGCAAATGACCTCTCCTACATTTACCAAAGGAATACAAGTCCTCTCCTGCTTACAGTTGTTAATTGAGCCTGTCTGCTACAGCATCTCTTTCCTCTCCAAATAATCCAGGGTAGTTGTTTTACATATTTACTGCCAAGCACTTGAAGAGTCCTCTATTTTATTATAAATAAAAGGGTTCCCCCCTCCTTACCCAAAGATGTTTGGTTTGGTTTTTTTTTTCTGTATCGCGAGTAGTTAAAGCGGCAAACCACAGTGATATACAGCATCTAAAACGCCTGGTACAAGAAGAGGTTTTTCTTCCTCCCTCCCTGGACTCCAAGTCCATATTCTGACTGGTATAGCCAATTTTCATATTATTTTTACATAAATGCTAGACAAGCATGTCTGCGCTGCTAACCTGGATCATGAAGACAAGACTGCTCAGAATGTACGTGTGCATATGTGGATGTGCATAAACATTTCAGTGGGTAGTCCACCATTTCAGCTCTATTTTACTAGTAAAGTATTGTATACAAACATATGAGTACTTCTCAGAGGAAAAAAAAAAATATATAGGATTTCAGATTATATCAAATACTAAAGCACCTTATTTCTCAAATTATAAATGCCCTAGCAGAATAAAACAAAACAAAACCAAACTACTATTTAGGCATTTCCTTCAAATGTATTGTTCGAGCAAAACCAGATTTAATTAGACAAATAGCATTTTAAAGCTACTGCTTTATAACATGGTATTCCTGAAAATGATAGGGGGTTGTAAATGAAAACATCATTCTCATTTAGCTCTGTGGTAAAAAGAAATTACACACTTACATGCTAAACATTTGTTCTTTTTTTCATTTTTTTTTATTATGGGTTGAGACAATGGGGATATCTTATGTCTTCGCAACAGTTCCAAGGCCATACTAATCAGGTGTAATTTTTAATGAACACTGACTGTTTGGTGTTCATTCAAGGTATTTCATTAGGAGGTTATTCATTTAAAATAAATTTTTCAACCATATCAAGCTGTAACCTTTCTTGAAATGTAAATGAATGGTTTAAATGAGAAGATTAATAAAGAAGGGATGTTCCAATTCCAAGCATGGCATGCTATGTATTTTTAAATTTGTCTATGCCAGATGCTGTCAGTCAGAACAAAAAACTGTCCAAGCAGACAATCTGTGCGTCTGAATGTTGATCATGTTGGAAAGTAAAGGGGGAGGGGGGAGAGAGTGTGTCAAGGATTCATGGTCCTTCATCTTTGCAGTAGAGCAAACACGTCTCTCAGTATAACGACAGACAGCTGCTTCCACTTTCTAATGTGCCCTAACTTAGATCACTGAAAGAATTGTCAGCACTCAGAGAAACACACAAAGATAACACAGCCAGCTGCCATGAAGGGGGAAACAGCACAGCTCAGAAGAAATGGGATTTGTTCCATTTGCATGATGCTGGCTCCCTTGGGCCCCTTTCTTTCAAATCCAAAGCACAAAAGACAACACTTAACATATTTGCTTAAAGATGACAACCTCATGTTGATTTCATTTGGATGTAACAGTGTCAGGATTACAGATATAAGAATATATTATATCTGTAACAGAGACTGACAAATGTATCCATCAGTGAAACTGCCTGATTCATCTGCTTATACAGGCATTTTACCATCCCAAGGGTGCCATCTAAGTAGTAACTTTAGAAGACTGAAGGTCTAATTTTATTACACCACATTTCAACCTACTAAACAATATTATTTCTAAAATAGATCATTTTTATTGGAAGTCTCCCTGATGAAAAATCCAGTAGACACCGGAGAATTTATGAACTGTATGGGTCCTTTGAACTCAATATACTGCCCATTTTAAGCAACTTTCTTTATACATAATCAAAACCGAAGCTCACATAACTGAAATTGAGTTAAAAACATAGATGATAATGGTACCTATTTGAAATTGAGTTAAAAACATAGATGATAATGGTACCTATTTTAATATTACATCATAGCCTGTCACTATTTGAATATCTGCTCTTTGGCAGCTTGTCACTATTTACAGTGCTTCTTAGAGTTCTGCATCAATAGAAGAGTTTTCTTCAATAGAAACTCTATGAATAATTACTGTTCTTCAATACTTCGACCAGATACACAATCTAATTTTTGGCTGAGGATTTTTTTTCATTGGGCACTCCAAAAGTCACATAAAAGTGACTGAAAGCTGGACACGCTACTCATCGCATTGTGCTGCGGCTGCAGAAACAGAAAACCAAACCAAAGGGCGCATGTCTGCAGGATCGCCTGTCTGCGCAGTTTTATGGACCAGCCTCTTTTTTTAATCTAATGAAACAATTAGGCTGTGGTTAGACTCTAGTTTCAAATGCATTACACTGAACTGTCTGATGGCAGAAGTATCCCCCCCACCACCCCATCACCACCAAGTGACTCTGCATAATGTTCCCTACGTGAACCGCTTTGTCTAGAGGAACTTGAAACTGCTTGTTGCTATCTGCTGCCACCAAGAACTGCACTGTAATTCACTAGATTGAAGTTGTTTTGTAAAATGGAGTTAACTGCTGTACGTGGAATTTCAGCACAGCAGATGGTTACCAATCATTATTTTCAATGTGTTTAGTTTCAAGCAATGGGGCTGCTTGGGAGGAGTAATAAGAAGGTAAGGAATGGGGGAAAAAAAGGAAAAAGTATATTAAAAAAAAAAAAGGATAGAAATATATATATTCCTATATTAATACTACATATAAAATAATACATAAGCATATAATCTATAATCTATTAAAGTATAATATATATAATAATATATATTTTAAAAGTAAGAAGAATAAAATCATATTTTAGATCAAAAAAATAAAGAATACGACATTTAAAAAGGGGCAGGTACTGATCAATCATTTCTGTTCAAGAGTTACCTTACATTTTAAATATTGGAAATGGGCTTTAAAGTTTCCAAAGGTAAATTGTGTCTATTCACATCTTGCCATCATTCAAGTTTAAATCACTCTCTCCTATAAGTGGTTCAGTTGTTGAACTGGAAATGGAAAAAGGAACCATTTATGGACAAGTGCACATGAACAGAAATTAAGCTGTAAATATCTGGGCTGGGCCATTATTGTAGTTCAGAAACATCTGGGGCTGAAGCCTAGGCTGGGCCCCACTCCTTCTGTATTCAGGTAATTGCTTAGATGATTTATAACTTACTGTTTCTATTCAAAATGGTTTAAAAAGAAATTAGGAGCCTGAATTCTAAAATGAAGATGGGTTTGCTCTTGCTCTCTTTTTTTTCAGGAGGAAAAAAAGTCCTTTGCCATTTTTCTCCCCTCTCCTACGTTTAAGAGGTACAATGCTTCACCACAAGGACAAAATTCACATTTTCCTAAATCCAGAGCAAAGATAACATACCCTTCCAGAAACAAAAATCAGAGACCCTCCATTCAGCTTGCATTTGGGTTGCTCAGTGATTTAACACTTCCCATCAAAATTAATTTTGCATTATTTTTTCCACATAATGAACTGTATGTATAAAAATTGTATAAACTGTATCAGCATGTTCACTTGTCCCTGCTATTTTGATCCATCCAAGTCAATTAGCCCTGCTTGCCACCATGATGTGGGCAGAGGCTCTCCAGTGGGCATCCCACCAGCACCCAGAGGGACCCCAGGCACAGTGGTCCTCACAGGGATATTTCTGACTCCAGAACTCCATTTTTTGGCTTTCAGGACAAGCTGTAAAAGCCACTCATTTGAATGGATGGAAGAGGAAGGTTGAGGATATTGAGGTCTGGAGGACAACAAGAAAGGATAAGCTTGGATGATAGCAATCCTCTACTGGCAGTTAAGGGGGTAAAAAAAAAATTACTCCCCCCCAGGCAGAACAGTGGGGACAGTCTCTGACTGTAAACAACTCTGTCATCAAAAACCTTGGTTATTTAAGACTGACCAGACATCCTGACTACATTTCCAACCCTTTCCATGACAGCTAAAGCTTATTCTAAAATGAGTACCCCCTAACCCTGCAGAGATTAGTTTTGTAAAGGGGTTAACCATGCCATCCTCCAGGTGTTACACATGCTTTTTTATTGAGGTTTCTGTATGTTGGGCAGTTTACTGCACAGTTCCAACATGCAACACCAAATGAAGGAACAAGTCTGCAATCCGGGTGCAGGCTAAGGGTGATGTGACGCACTAGTGACCATCTCAGCCCCTTGGGAAAAAGTGGATTAGATGAATCACAAATCAATGTCACCTTTATTTCCCCAGTAAGTTAACTATCTGTTGGCCACAGGTGATCAAGAAACAAAAAGGACCTAGCACTTCCACAGATTGTGCTGTCTTGGATTTTTTTCATTTCTGCATCTCCATAAACTGTAATTATCCTTACACCAACAAAAATTCTTTGACATTTTGAGGTAATGGAAAACTTTGCATAAGGGGATGCATCAACTTAGGAACATACTAAATAAATCTTCCAAACTGCCCATGGGTTATTGTCAAACTCCCCCAAGAAAATTTGGTCCAGTGTCACCCATAAAGCGGATGTACACCTTATATACAAATGTTTTTATTTTTCTTAAATTACTCAAAAAGATTGGAAAGCTAAATGGGAATGAGCATACATCTCTTGAGTATAGACCTGGTGACCTACAGAATAAATAAACCCAATCCCTTTGCCTTTTGCTGGATCCTTTCTCAGTTTTTCCTTATGTTGTACAGAAATGTAGAAACTCAATGATGTAGTTAAACTTCATTGCTCAACAATAAATTCATACTTAAAATGCTGTATTCATGCTATTAAAAAGAATAGTTTGGCCAGAGTAACAGGCATATCTGTTCACAGAAGACCTAATGAAGTCATCAGCAGCAGATACTTTTCCTCCTTCTAAAGCATACATGATCCAGCCACATTACAATTCAAACTGGCAAAATAATATTTAAAAATGCTCATCAGAAAGTGCCTAAGTTAAACCAGTACACTTTTAGGAAAGGTTGTATAATTGGTTAATGACATTGTGTGTGACAAAATTTTTTTAAATATCTATTTCTCCCTAAACATACTTACATTCTTAGACCAAGAGTAAACTACGGATTGGGGCATGTCTTAATTTATAGTACCAAATCCAAGAAAATTTGTTCTTTTGTTCTGCTTCAGTAGATCTAAGGAAATTTTGAAGCAGAAGTACAGATTCATTTCAATTACTGGAAAACCTGTGATTTCTAATGGTGATATACTGGACCAAAGAATCATGGTTAAACATGTGAACTGGAGAACAAGTATGACTGCACATAAATATCAATAACAATATTCCATAAGAGAACAAAAAACTGTAATATGGTATTTCACGAGAGAAAAGGGTCAAGCAATTAAACCTAGGTGGCTGAAGTAGGGTTAACTGGGTTTAATCCTACCTGAATTATTTATTATCTAGATTTTAGTACATGATAAATTTTACTACCTAATTTTGCAAGTCTCAAATACCATGCAGTGGGTTTCTACAGTCTTTACAACTTTATGCTTTTTATAAGTAGAGGAGCAGTGTATACCTTAAGAAAGATTTGTGCCAGGTGAAGGAATAATGGTATGTGAGCCACATGATTATACCATAGAGGATTTGAGTCTTTCATACAGATCACTGCTAGACAGGAAAAAAAAAGAAAAAAAGTGAAGAGCATTACAAACACAAAAGCCTTCACCCAGATTAAAAAAAAAAAAAAAAAAAGTAAAAAGAAAAGGAAAGGAAAGCATACCACGTATTATAGCAAAACTCCAGGAATAACAAGGAATAGACAGAGATTTTATTATGCAACACAAATAGCACAATCTCTGTAGGTGCCAGAGATAAAACTTTTTGCAACTGTTTTGTGGGTGAGGGTCTGGCAGAGGAGGTTATTGGCATGCCCTCTAGAGGCTGGATGTCTGGCCAAAGAACTTTTCAGCAGCTAGTGAATACAAAGGAAGATACCAGAACTAGATCAGTAAGCAATGCTTACTCTTTTTAATTTTTTAAGCATATTTTATGTACTCCAAGACACTATGAGTATTAATGCAGCAAACCAAACCTCTAAAGGATTCCTGTCAAGTATAAATACATGCATAAACACAAGATATAATTGAAACAGTCTTTACTTAATGAGCTCATGGGTGCTTTGGCACAGTGCATAAAATGTAGATTTGAAATTTTAAGATGATATATCAATTCCCACAGTTGGGCTTTGGAATGAAAACAAAACAAAAAAAATAAAATCTATTCAGCATCCGTTTAGATCGGAGTTACTCTAAAGATGGAGCCACACCCTACAAATAACAACAATAAATTTTCTTACCATCCACCTGCATAGTCCTGAAGCATGGATCCTTCTAAAGGCAAAAACATCTCAGAGTAAAATCAGGGCCAAATTTTTTATTGGCAGTAGGTAAAAAGCTCTAATATACCTAGTCAATCAT
This sequence comes from Clamator glandarius, assembly GCA_033459285.1. Lineage (NCBI taxonomy): Eukaryota > Metazoa > Chordata > Aves > Cuculiformes > Cuculidae > Clamator > Clamator glandarius. Next base: position 75,695 of record JAUNZM010000955.1, on the reverse strand, counting down.
ACAGTCATTGAAATACAGCCCTCAGAGCACTTAATAGCTCAGCCCAACAAGCACATCACCAAGTAGAATTTGGTGCACGAATGCAAATAGATATTTTTCTTTTTCTTAAGCCATACGTGATTTTTATCCTTATTATCTTACCACTGACAGGAAGTAAGTCTTATTACAGCTAACTGGGAAACAAACTCACCTGCTTGAAATGCAGCATTGAACTCCCCATGACACTTCAGAAACTGTACACTAGTAAATTATATTACAACATAAAATAAATCCCTCCTGAAAGTAGTTACCCAATAAGAAACATGAATATACGTTTCCCTTCTTTCAGTGCCTTTTTACCACATAATGAACATATTAATAGCATTCCAGTCACAGGCTTTGGCTTAAAATAATTACAAAATACCCCAATTTGATACTGGTTGATATATATAGTAAAGGAAACACCACAAGGAAAATAGTTATTTTCACCTCTAAAACGATAGTGAAATGATAAATTAACATCATTAGTGAAAGCCTCATTATTGCAACTACACAATACTATTGTGCCTATTCATACTTAATTTTCTTGTAGAAATCACGTTACACAACACAGCGTATAATCGGTTCTGATTGGGGGTAGGAGAGAACCAGTCGTTAACTATGACTAAAATGACCAGTTTTCCAGAGTAGTTGTCTTCTAATTAAATCTAAGTGTGCAGCACAATCATTGAGATATGCTTTAATGATTTGCTTGGAAGTATTTTTCCCTTTTGTTCCCCCCCCCTGCTTATCAGAGTACCGTACCACCTTTCAAAACTAGAGGGGCGAGCGGAAGGGAACAATCCTACTTCTGGCAGAAGCCACTCTAAGGCATGTATTATCATCCTTCCATCCACATTTGGGAGCGCAGCTCATCTATTTCATAGCTCATCTATTTCTTAGCTCTTTCATTCCACTAACAGGTACTAACTCAAAAGCTCAAAAATGTACCTGAATTGCTATTTCAAAAAGACAACCTTGTTAACGACAAACTAGACTGCCATTTTATTAGCAGCAAAAGTTGTAGTACTCAATGCAGCATCAAGCTACAGCGATTCCCATATTCATAGTTAGCTGGTAGGGATTACACTCAAACCCAGTTCTGGTCCAGAACAGCTTCCAGCTGAGCATCTGACAATGCCACTACTGTACCCACAGGCAGATATCCAGCGAGCCTGGCACCTCAGAGGCATATTAAGTGGGCACAAATTTCTCCTCGGTTTACGGTTAGTATTTTCTATAAGATCAGGCTTAGAGAAGAAATAACTTATTATATCAAAGTCTCTTATCTTTACAATGAAAGACCGCAGGTTACCTGGTAGAGGACACAACAGATATTAAAGTGATTATAGCCTTGATCTTAGTCAGAAGATAGAATTACATGTGTGTTGGTAGAGATGTCAGTAAGACCATGCAGAATGGCACTTTACTGTGTTCTAGAAGACCAGAATTTCTGTGTTTACTATATTCCAAATACAAAAGAGTTTCAGGGTAAGATTGAGAGGCTGGGAATGGGGTGGGGGGCTGGGGGATGTGGTTGGGGAGAAAGAGGAGGGCACAGAACAGCTTTGAAAAGCCTGGAAGGAGAGCTTCTATTTCTCTGCAATGGGTTTATATCAGCCAGGCTTAAATAATGGTATTGCAAATTGAGGCCCAGGGGAATTTGGAGCATACAAGCAAGCTTTTGTTCGTCAAACCCCAAAAGGTATGTGGGAGATTCGGGGGGTTGTTTCCATTTAAATAGCATATGTATTTCTAAACCATAAGTTAAACTACTTTGCTCTGTTTATTGTATGGCCTTGCTGATCCAGTACCTGTTAAGAAAAACATTTTACCCATCTAATATTTGCGACAACTCTTTTAAAGTACCAGTTATCTGTTACTGTACTTAGTACTTGCATATACTTCCCTTCAGATAAACAAGGAAGAAAGCAACAAATCTAACCTAATAAACCTCATAGAGAAAAAAAAAAAAAAAAGATGGAGGGAGCAATACCAAGAAACAAGAGTACAGTTAGAAGTCATTTGAAGGAATGCAAGCTTTCCAGTGTAAACACAAAAGCTAATTAGTGTGTTGTGATTTTAAAATATATTCTGTTATCAGAAAGCAAACTAGAAATCTGTACTAAAACAATAGTCATCTTCTGAAGCCTTTAAAGCAGGTGGACAAAAACGTAGGCACATACAAACATATGCTTCTACTCCCCCCTCCCCACATACATGCATAGATATGAAATTGGGTTAGTCCTCTGTAAACAGGCTTAGCTCCTGTAAATATATCTCAGGATTTTAGGTGTACTTTTTCACACTGTAAGATTACTATACAAAACCAGTTCAATCTAACTCCCTCTGATTATTATTAGAAACTCATTATTTGAGCACATCTATCTTTACACTAACTATGCACCATTAAGGAGCACAATGCCCATAATTGTTTAAAAAAGCCATGGTGGGGCGGGGGGAGAAGGGGATCAGGAGGAGGGAGGAGGTAAGTAGGGGAGATTTTGCAATTAGAATAGCATCATCTACTCTGCATTTTGCAGAACATTTACAAAGAAACAAACCGAGTTTAAAGTTTCCTCCATCCAAAAATCACAAGCAAGTCATTCATCATACCTTTATGTAAGGCAAGTATTTTTGTCCTGATGAATTTAAAATGTGTTATTAGTACAACTAGGAAAAAAATCAAAAGCACTATTTACTCTAACAGCACTAACACTTCGAAAGGGAGTTTGTAGCATTTAAGAAGTACAAATAAAGGTAATAAGCCTACAAATAAAGCTTACCATTTTCTGGGGAATTCCTTAAAACACACAGCACCTGGCTTCTAAGATTTGTTGCACACCTGCATATCCAAAGTCAAAATAAATTGCAGAGACTCAGCACCTCTGATAACTGAGCACCCAAGAGTGGAAACTTGAATTGCACTTGCTGAGATGCAATACTATTTGTGATGTTATCTCAGCCACTTGGAGCTTTCAAGCTCAAACTGCAGCTGTTGTAGTAGCTCAGGAAGAGTAACTTTAGGTAAAAATTATTTGCCTGTCATGAATGAAAGCAATGGCTTCTACTGTCTCAAAACAGCTTTACTATTTAATATCAAAACATCTTTCCTCAATCAGTGGTGAAAATTATTACTCTAAACAAATACTGGTGTCATTTGTCTGTTCTTCTGTACTATATGGACGACGTTTTTAGTGACAGAAGAAATATCATGTTATAACTCTTTGAACATTTCTAACTAGTGAAAACTTGAAAAATGTTGTTCATTAAGGCACTAGTTCTTCACAGCCTGTAAGTACATGATAAGATATATTTCACCTACATCTAACTTAACAAAAAAAAAAATCTTAAAGGCTTCTCAAACTTACTCAATTATGTGTCTCAACAAAGATATTCTCAGCATATTAAGGTGTGCCCTTGATATAACTGTCATGTTGATAAATGCTATGGGCCAAATAACAAAAAGTGCTACATACCACTCATTACATGGGATTTACTGACTTTCAGGTCCAGGTCTCTACCAACACTAATATTCATCTGCTTAAATTTCTCTATAGGACTACAATGGTATCAGCTAAATTAATGTTACCCCTAACGTTTTTAAACTGGAAATAGTAAAATACACTAGAATTGTGACACAAAGAATGCCCACACATGACAGGGGAATGAAATGAAATTAATGGAACTCAAAGAACAAAATGAAAATCAATTGTTAAAATAGTTAATTGATGTATGAGCAGTTTCTAGAATATATTTATTTCAGCTTTTATCAAAAGCAAAGAGTAAGAAATCAAGAATTATCAAAAATACTATAAAGACATGAAAAATTACTGTATTTAAAATAGAATATCTGCCTATTTATATTATGTTCAATACAGTACCAACATAGATACAGAGTTAGCATAAAGCTGCAAATCTAACATTTAGTAAACACAAAGCCTCTTAATTTCGTGAATTAAATGTACATTCAGCTGAAGAGAGAGAAAATTTAGAGTCTCATTCCATATTAAAAATAACTGAATCTTTCTAGTTTAAAACAGCAATTTTCTGGCTGGTGTTGTCCAGTGTACAGTTTATCATGAGTGACTTTAAACCTATATTACTTTTATAAAAAACAACTCACACTATTTCAAATATGAACTTTCGTATTTTAATCACACAGATGGCCTATCAGTTAAGTTTAAAGACCTTCAGCAAATTCTATATGTATTTTAAATAAAACAATTTTATACAGTGCAAGAAAGGAGTAATAAAAACATATTCTCCAAACTGAGTTTGTATACAACAACATCACACTATGCCTTTAGAGCTGCAAGAGGAAACAGAACTGTATTTATATACCAAAAATGTATTTTTACAATACTGTATATAGTGATGTGGTCCACAAATGCCAACAACAAGGGACTGAAAATAGGATCAATTCTTTTCCTTCTCAGAAACAATCTTGTAAGCACCTGAGTTCCCAAAGACATAAAAGAATAGTTACTTTGCTGAGATCTTTTGATATTGCTCTTCATGTTGGAGCTATCCACGAGTGATGGGAAAGATCTCTTTTGAAAGTAAATGGTGCACCTTCAATAACTCAGATACATCTGTGCTGTTCCTTTCTATGTTTCTCAAGTTTTACTTGAAAAGGATACTTGATTTTTTAAAATTTGGTTTAGGTATCACAATGGGATATCTTATATCAGACAGTGCTTGCAAACCTTATTCTTCCAACATAGAATCTAGCTGTTTCTTTCTCTGTGTCAACACAGGAGGCTGAAGTAATCAGATAGCTCTAAAGAAGGCAGAGGACGCTTACCTGCACTTTCTCAGAATCTGTGATGAGTAAGTTCATACTTTCAACTTGACCACACTGAGCCGTAAGGTATATAAATACCTACTTTTTATCTAAAAGCACAGCTATCACAGAAGTTTGTATAGCAGGGCTACCAGTTCATATTATTTCAAATGTCAATATCAATACTATTGCCAGGGATAAATAATTTCTGCATATAACTTTATCACTCCCATCCACCCTCTGCTGTCACTCAGTAATATAAAGTAATTGTTAGCTCTTCCCCTCACCACGTCTCCAGAAGAAATGTACACACGGTAACATCTGTTGTCCTGTCTAGGAATATCTTTGCAACAGTACAGTTCTCATAGTTTTATTAAGTGATAATTCAAGCTCACTGTATAAATGTTTTTTTAAGGATTTGCTTGTATGCTAGAATGGAGGAGACAGAAGTAAAAAAACTCTCAGAGGAAAATAGGGATGTTATCTCCAAAGTATTAAAAGGCAAACAGCAGTTATTCTAAATGAGAATGTGAAGATACATTCCTGCCACAAACACCCATAATCCACCAGGTCCAGCTCCTTCACCCATCTCATCTCGATATTCCTTTTCAAATTCCATTCAGATTAGCAGGAACTACACAAACATACATTAATGCGTCCCTTACGTATTTTGTCACACTGAAGACAAGAAACAAAAAGCTTAATCATGACCAATACCAGAGATGCGAGACAGCTGCCTCAGATCATGAAGTTTGACCATGGTATGCTTATTGCTAGATTATTAGTGCAAGTAAGACACAGATTACCAAAACCAGTTTATCATCAACAATCAAGACCAGCTTGACACATGCCCACATTCAAAAATATCGCACAAAATAAATTGTGGCATACATCTTCATGCATTGAACAATTCATATACAGAAAATGAACCATGTGCTTTAACAAAGAGTACATGACACATTAAATGTAGAATACGAAAGGATTAAAAACAGATAACAAAAAGTCCAAGCAATACGTGATTTCCAGGAATCTGGAGCAAAAATGACTTGCATCATTGAAGTTTGCTAATGCATCAGCATTTTTCTCCACAGCACTTTCAGGATATTTGAAATTTAACTAACAACATACTAGCAGTAGCTGCACTATACTTCAAAAGAACTGAGAAAATTGTTTCTCAGTAACAGTTAAATAATATGGCTGGTAATTGCCATTTCAGTGTTTCATGGCACATCAGACTACACACTTAATAGGTTATTATAAAAAAAAAGAAATAATCAGTCAGTGACATGACAGTCATCTGTAGGTGCATTGTCTGTAATTATAGCTAAGGCAGATTAAACTTTTTTTCCACTAACAGGAAAACAGTTTAAAGAACAAAGTTTTGTTCCATTATTTAAATACAACAACGCACGGCTGTTCTTTCTATTGTACAAATACAACAGCCATTGTAGTAAGGAGCGTTGCTTATATGATTAAGCAGATAGTTCAGCATTATAATATATTGGACGGGTACTGGCACTAGCACTATAGGAACAGACATACGTATTATTATTACCATACTGTGTCTACCGATACCTTGTAGCATTAAAACTCAGCAAAAGGGAAGCATAGACTCTGCATTTTTGCCACTGCAGACATCTCTGTATGCTCTTAATCAGTGGTGCTTTCTGCAGATTACAGATTCTAGTATTCTCCACATTCTTAAACTGACCTGTCAAAACCCGATCTCCCCCTCAGTTTCTCAAGACTCCAGTAACTAAGGCTGACCAACTATTTCTCTTTCCATTTTATCTTCAACTTCCCACACAGTGAGACCAACAGCAACAGGTATTTAGAAGCAATAGCAATGAAGTCCACTTGTATTTAGCAGGTTGCTACAAACACAAACTCTTCTAAGAAACATAATACACATACATTCACTTTAACATGCTGATCAGGGAGTGGCAGGTAAAATTATTAAAGAACTGAAAGCCTTAGATTTCCTTTGACCTCCATTACAGTCTAGGACTATCTGCTCCTTGAAGGATAAGATTGTATTTATTGAACCTATGGTAACATATTGCAAGTGGATTTTCTCTGTTCTTCTGTATTAGCTATAATCCTTTAAAGCAACACAGTTTCACTAAGGGAGATGTATATGCTGTTTAGAGATTCAGAGATTTTTCTTTTTATTCTTTTTTTTTAAGGAAAAAGAAAAACTGAATGATCTTAAGGAATTTTCTTTATGCTTGCATTTCTCACACACTCTATAAAAATATCATTGACATAGGGTGAAAAGGTCGCATGCCTCACAGAAATGGAGCCAAGTACTCCAGTAAGGTTTTTCACCTGGAAAACATCCCTGTAACTAATTCCATGTATTGGAAATTTTTTATTATTATTTTAGCAATGAAAAACACCTCCAAGCCTTTTCCCAGCCTAGAGATCCCTGAAGTGATCTTTCCCATAAGGAAGATAAGTTTTCACTTAAGGGATAGCATCTCTAGCAGCAAGAGTTTAATACCTTACAACAATATCAGGGATACGCAATCCTGAATTTACAGCTCTTCAAATTACTTTTATAGCTATACTGTTCATTTTGGATCAGATGTTTATCTAAAATTCCATATATTTTGGTAGCCATAACATCTGATTTAAAACAGCTTCCAATAAGCCAATGAATGGTACTTATATATATAATATATATATATATGAAAAAGCCACTTTAAAAAAAAAGGCACAGTAAGCTGTAAATTGCTGTAGCTCTTTAAAGCTAAACTATCTTAGACTAGCTAAGGATTGGGCCCAATGTGCACAATTGCACTTTAAAGTTAATTTTTTTCCCTATACGTATAGTGGTTTCCTTCTCACCCGCTCTGTTAATAAAATGTGAACCTTTCTGATCAGTTTATCCTTAATTCTTTTAATGGTTATTTTTATGCCTTTTCTTATCAGTGACTCGGGAGGAGGGAAAAAAAAAAAGCACTGATTGATCAGTTAATCAAGCTTTATTGACATACAATATTCCTCAATACTTCAGAAATGTCTGCAGAACAATTTCCTCCAATCAAAGATCAATGAATCAATGTAAAACCTCAGTAATTAAATTTATCAACTCAGTATCAATACATCTGGCACTTTATGAAAGTATTATGTAAAGTTTGTTCTGTTAAGGGATATATTGATTGAGGGCAAAGAGCCAAATATTTCTATTATTAGATCTAGGAATGCTAGATCAAAACTCAGTCTGTTATAAACAACATACAAATGTTTCATATACACAGATCTCATGCTGATTCTGTGCCATTAAACCCACTCCTAACAAGGAGATAAGCCTATTAATTGATGATTAAGACTACAGGAACATCAGTCATTATATTCAATGCTTCTTGTATGCATTCACCAAACAAACGTATTGAGAGGAACTGTACAAAATCATTTCCCTCTAGGAATTTTATTTTTGAAAAGGTAGAGACCAGCTAAACAAAAGCAGATTTCAAACCTCGTTTGAAATAGCCTTAATTAATTAAATAAATTTTTAAATGAAAGCTTTGCAGTCTGAAAGAGATTATCACATCTCTATCCATTGTATATAGTAGTTATTAATTGAAAGGTGAACAATTAAGCCTAAAGATGACACAGCTGATGAGCCATACTGAAAACCAAAACAAGGAAACAAAAACATGATCCAAGTGTTTTACAATTCAGTTTTTAAAGGGTTAGTATACAAAGTATTCTGAAATATATTTTTAGTTGCTATCCCTTACTACATTTGCGTAAGCAAGTCGGGCACAATAGTTCACGAAGTGCCATTTCATCAGTTATAAGAAAAAGAGCAGTGGGTTTTTTATGTCAAGGAAAAAACAAAACAAAACAAAATATAAGATTGTTTGGCTCTGCTTGAACAAAAAAGTCTTACAGAACAGCTAATGACATGAGACTGTCATTTTTTCCATGTACTGTATGGTGAAGATATCAATAACAATACAATTCTCATATTACTAAAATACTATTAAAAACAAGAGAAACATCCCTGTGGTTTCACTAATGTTGCAATAAATAAAAACAATTTGAGCGAGTACTGACGGTATCTTATTATGAAGGGCGAAAAATAGCAACAAACAACCCAAACCCACTACATTTGTGTAGGAGTCACATCCTGTTACGAACATCAAACAACAATGAGCTTTATGACCACGCTATGATTCCTTCATTTCAAACGTGATTAATTAGCAAGTATAACACTCACCAAAACTCCCACCAAGCTGCGATTTGCTGCCTATTTGCAAGTAGGTCTCTACAAAGTATCCATAAGCTGGTTTACTCTCATTTATGACACCGAAGAAAGGAAGTCAAAGTGTCCTTTTTTTAAGGAAGGCTTGGCTTATGTCTTAGCCAAAAACAAAAGAATAAGAAAGAAAACAAAAACCCAACAACAAACACCAAAACCCTCATTCATGGAAGGGATTCCTTGATAATTCAAACACAAACTTCATGCAAAATGAAAAACTTCTCAGAAAAGTTGCTTAACAATTTGAATGGTTAAAGATAAGTAGAGTTAAAAGATGAGTTTAAACCCTGCTTTGGAGCTTGTTTTGAAACCCTTATTTTATATGCAATTTGAAATACACTGCATCTGTTAAGAATGAAAGTGTGGTTCCTATGTCAAAAATGGAAACAAAAAAAGTGGATGAGAAGGGGAAGACACACTTAACAGGACTCTTAACAAGTTTAAAGCTGTGTAAACAGATATCGTCAAATGTACCTTACTTGCAATAAACATTACTCTGTCAGTAAAAGAAACTTTGCTTCACGGAGAGAAGAGGTGGAAGCTGATACAAATACAGAAGAAGAAACAGAGGGAAAAAAAAAAAAACAACAAAAAAACCCTGGAAATGGAATTGCCTCCTCAAGCTGAACTCAATAAATACCATCACAAAAAAACAATGGAAAAAGGTTCAATATGGAAGCAACAGATGTATTCCTGAGCAAGAGAATATCCCTGATGAAATAATGCACAGGCATATAGAGAGGATCTGTAAAAGTATGAAAAAGAGATGCCAGTGTGGCAAAGCTAAAGTTTTAACAACAGAAACTACACAGAAGATCTGATACGTCCTTGGTTTACTAGATCTTTATCCCAGATACTTGATTTTTTCACACCTAAAGCACAGTCATTTTAAAGCAAATCAGTGCTACTCTCTCCAGCTTTTTCAATTTTATAAAATTTGGGATCAAAAACATCAAAGCAGCTCCCACTTCGGACCTAACTTTTAGAGGATCAATGTGACAAGTCACTGCTTGATAGATGTTTCTCTTGATAAACGACTTGTTCAAAAGAGACATTGTAGCTTTCATTTCCTGACCACAACACACTTTTAATTTGCAACAGCAGAGCTGCTCGAGTGTGACTAGTTCCCACTTTCCAGCCTTTCAGGATCGTGGCACTGTCAGGCCACATACACGGGCAAAACAAAAACTCAGAAAGAGGTGCATCTGCAACAAGAATTGTAGCAAAACTTTTCCTCAAATAGGAACCTGATTACGTTTGATTTTTCTTAACAGTGGGCTTCTAACACCCCCCCCAATCACCTCCAATCCGTAACATTTTAGGGAAGAGGGGGGAGGAAGAAAGGAGAAGTCATATTTGGAAACATATACTTAAATGCCATAGAATATATATAGCTGCCTAAGAGTATCGTGTTTATTATACATATATATATTTCTGCTACTATAATTATTATCATTATCATCTGGGAATCACATTTAACAGCCCAAACTGTCCACACCATCCAATTTCAGTTCTCAGCATACTGTCCGATTCCCGATTTAAAATTTATAAATGTAATATCCTCCTCATCACAAGCAGCAGTCCAATCTGCTCTGAATATATATTACAGCTTTAACATCACAGAGGGAAATCTCCCATCTGGCAATCACATTCGCTCCAACAGCTCTAGGAAAGAAAAAAAAGAAAAAAAAAACACATTCCACACTCACTCTCTCTCCCCCTTAAAAGATTTCTCAGTGCAAATTATGTGCATCTAAAATAAACAGTCGCCTTATTGATTGCTTCAAAGTCAACAAGTTCTAAATGCAAAATGCAATCAGATTGTTCCCATTATATAGCACCCAGAATATGTTTAGCAATATAGTCACCTAGAGCACCAAAACAGGAGTGTACATTGTGCAATTGGTCTCTCAATTTCTTTCTTGCGTTCAGATACGTTATTACGAGAGATCATCAGCCACACATGCCAGACCTCCCCCTTATCCCAAACACACACACATGCACACACGCTTGCTCTCCTCGGGTCTCTCTCCATCCTTATTTGTTGCACCACACACAATTAAAAGTGAATGTACCCCCTTTTTGGTTGCACAAAACATGCTAATAGTCGCTTCTGTTGTTAGTTCCTTAACCTTAATTGCATACCTAGAGGTGCATCTCCTGCACCACAAGCAGATCTATTGAAATTCCCCACGCTCCATTTTATCTGACTTTTTTGGAAGAGGGGGCAGCATGGGGGGCTGGAGAGTGACCATTAAAACGAAGCCAGTTTCAGCACCTGATTATTTCATTCTGTTACACATTGAGAACACAGCAATGGGAAACAGACACTTGTAAACTGAGCATAAAATACCACTTACTAAACAGTATTAAGCATTCGGCCACAACAGTAATTTTGTTTGTTTACATGCAAAACATTCCTACACCCCACAACAGTTAAAACCTCTAGCAGATGATTAAGCTGAAAGCAAGAAAGGGAAAAGCAGCTGAAGTTCAAATAAATGCCCCAAAATTATTAATTTGCAAGAGGAAAAGATGCATTTTATGCATGTACATGTGAGCGTGTAGACTTATAGGTGTATGTATTCATTGAAAAGCATTTTCCCCCTCTCCAGTCACTGAGTTTTACTAATTTACATACCACTGGAGTTCAGTGATGTATATAGTGCATCGCTAATAACATGCAACTTTAGGTTTTACAACTGAGATCAATACAATGGAAAAAACTAATGCTATAATTGAAGCAGAAATGATAAACAAATGATAGCAAGAGAAAAAAATGCTTATATATACACACAAATAAAAATACACTACTAAACATTAGGTACTTGTTACAAAATATTTGCATGCAGAGTCCTCGGTGCATTATCATGCTATTTAAATTTGTCTTTGCTATTTAGATGCAAAGGAAGTAGATCCCAAAACGGACATACCATAAACACTGGTGCTACTGATCATTTCTTGCTGGCAGCACAAAAAGCTGAATTGGATTTTTCACAAGCAGGAATTCCAAAGGTTGCTTTTCATTAAAGCCACTTTTCCTCTCAGCTATCAAATGTCACTGCCTTGAAACGTGGGCCCTTTCGTCAGGTATTCATTTAACCTACATGCATATAATTAAGTGGGAAAGCAACATCAACAAAAAGGGGATCTCAGATCACAAGAGAAGAAAGAAAGGGGGGGAAAAAAAAGCACATGACCAGGAATGCAAGTCCATGTCAATTTCACTCACTCCCATTGAAACTAACAAGAGCTCCAGGGAGGATAGTAATAGGATCAGTGGATTGTATATACCATTAAATTATACATCTTTCTCTCCCTTCCGAGCCAACAATACGCCCACCACGCCGTACCCCCTCCAAGATGATGTGCTTACATTTTTACTGCAACTGCTCCTCCGATATATTCGTGCCCCCGCCAGCCGAGACACGGCAATTTAAACCGAACTTTTGTTTTGTGACATTCTCATTTGCGCTTATTTGCTCAGAAGTTAGTTGCCTCGAAGTCCAGCCCCGCGTTACCTGCGTTTTATTATTTTCGATGCAACTTAAAAATAAATCCAATTAGGAGGAGGAGGAGGCGGGGAGGGAGCCGGCGATCGCGAACTCTTAATCTGCCGACTATTGTTGGCAACGATCAAGGAGGAAAAACCATGCACTGCGAGCGAATATCTGTACTTTCCAGACTACGATTAGGAAAGCAGATCGGAGCGTTCGGTATCAGAAACCGACCGCGAATTAGGCAAAACATCTAGGGCACGAGCGGGCGATTAAAAAAATAAATAAATAAATACGAGGCTGCCTCGGAGAGCTTTAAGATTAAATAAAATTTAAAACGATGGCAAGAAGACTAGGAAAAAAAAAAAAAGGATAAAAAAGAAAAAATCCAAGGAAGATGGTCTTACCTGGAGATTTGGTACGAGAACCCGATAGGTTAGAGCAGCATCGATCCGACGTGTTCGCCGATGAACGGGGGCTCGGGTTAAGCGAAGGTGCCTACGATTTGAAATCATTCCAAGTTTTTGAAGGGAAGACTGACTGCAGCCTCTGCCATGTTGGAATTTCAAACCCAAAACAGCTGCTTTGCAAGGAGCCAGCATGCCAGCAGCTGGACGCCTGCGCAGAGCGCCGCCGAGCCAAATTCAAATCACTTTCAGGCGAAGGAGCCCAAGCTCAGTTTTCAAAGGGGGGAGCGGCGCGGGGGCGGGGCTGCCGGGGCCCCGCGGGCAGCGTCCCGGGCCGCCCCGCCGCCTCCCGCCGCGGGAAAGGGCCGCGCCGGACGCGCCCCGCGCTCGGCCCGACACGGGCGCCGCGCAGCCGCGCCCGCAGAGCCCCGCGCCGCCCCAGCGGCTGAGGGAGAAGGGGGGCGGCCGAGGTGGGGGGGGCTCCCCGGCGGCGCTGCCCGCGCACCTGGGGCGGCTGCCGGGGCGGGTCTCACCTTCTCCCGAGGAAGAAGCGGCGCTGTCCGGATGCTGCGCCCGGGCCCTGCTGAGGGTCCTCCTGGGATGGTTCCACTTCCTCTCTTCCTGGCCCGGCCGAGGAGTTAAGGATGGCTCGGGAGGGTTGTTGGTTGTTTGTTTGTGTTGTCCGTCCTGGATGTGGAAGAGGAAGATTAAGTATTCTCGGTAGAAAGGGAAGGTGCAGTGGGAGCGTGGGCTCTGGAGGAGGCAGAGGAGCCCGGTGCCGGGGGTTTAGCGCCTGGAGCGGTGGGAGCGGGCTGCTTTCCCGGCTGGTTTCCTTTCCGGTGATACTGCGGGCCTGAGCTAAACCCCGGAGCGTTGCCAGCAGAAGCTGTTGTGAGCTGGCAGCCGGTCCCTGTCCTGCCGGGTAGTGGGAAAGGACCAGAAGGCCTGTCTGATTGATGGGGTCTGTGAAACGTTTCGGTCAACTCAAAATCATTTTCTCCAGTTAAAGACTCTTTTGGAAGGCCTTGGGCCCCAACTGACAAAGCTGTGCCTAGAGACTGGAAATAAAAGGACAGAGCAAAACAGCTGGACGAATTTCTGCTTATTGGAGATAGTGAAGGTGTTCCTAGCTCGCTTGGACAGCTAGCTCTGCTACGTAAGGGGAGCGCTGCTAGTGCAATAGCAAGGTCTCCTGAAGCTACTGTTTGTTCTACAAGAGCTTGTTGGGTGTTAAGTGGCAGCTTTGACATTAACGCAAGCAGACTATTCCAAATGCAGGTAACATGTCAGTAGCCCCTGAAATTCACTAATTTGACCAAACTATACATATTACACTTTGTAGTCTGATGACAAAATCTTCAGCACAGCAGATTGCCTCTGTCCGTGTTACCAGCACCAAGCACTGAAAACAAGAAGTCCTGGTCCCAAGGTCATGAAGTTGGTCTAAAAATCATATCATTAAACATTAAAAATATAATTTTTGTCTTGGCTGTTTTATACATCTGGACCCCTTTCCTTATTTTTTTTCCAAAGCCACAGCACTATGCTGTTTTTCTTTCAAGTGACAGATGAGTTTCTTGCAAAATTACAGATCTCCATGACTTGTAGTTGTACGAAAACAATGGCAGCTATCATAAGGCATTGTTAGATGAACACCAGTGCTTTTGAAATTTCTGTCTTAGTATTGCATTAACCTCACTATTTTCATTTTAAATACCTGTACTTTTCTTCCTTTCAGGCTTCTTATGCCGCGTTATAACAGCCTGAATTGAAACGGTAGCAGTATATGTTTGTATGGGCTGACATTCATCTCTGTGGAGAAGGTCAGCATAAGGCTCACATACCATGTTAAGTCCTTACCTTGAGGGCTGAATTAGGTTGAAGTGAAGGCCTTGTTCTGCTCATCTGTATATGGATGAATTCCACTCTCTGTTTCAAATGCCACTAAATGGTCCTGATCCTTTTCATTGGGAAATTCTCATACTTTCAAACTGGAAATGTTACTTTGAGCTTGTTTCTACATCTAGGTGAAACGTTCACAATGAAATTCAAAACCACATAAAACTTGCTTGATTTCAGGTTTTGTTACAAACTCCAAACTCAGACCAGGCTCCTTGAAAGGTTCACAGACCTTTTCAGCAAATCTAGTTTAATAACATTTAAACCATTTGAATTGTGAATGGGGAACAAAAGAAGAAAAAATCCCAGAAAACAAAGAACAAGAACATCTAAATGTTCTACTGCATCAGTTCTCTCGGGGATGCTGATGTGGACGCACACAGACTTTGTAGTTACTACTTAGTATATCTAGTAAAGGTTTTTAAGAACTATAATAAGAACAACAGCGTTCTGTGAAATAGTCTGCAATGTCTTTACATTAATTACATGGATTTCATTTGTAAATGAGAGCAAAATTTCAACCTGGCAGACATTGCCAGTGTTCTTTTAATCCTAACAGTTTGGCAGCCTCTGTGCTCCCCTCCTGTGTTGGCAGTGCAGACCTCCAGGGCAGAGCCTCCTGCCTGTCTTTCCCCGACTGTGGAGGGACTCCCTTTAGTTTTCCATTCTCAAACCTCACAGAGGGCATCCACAGCTATAATTGCTGCAATAAATGTCCTGTAAGTGCTTTTTTTCAGAGTTGTGGTCATTGATGAATACATAGACTTTTCTTCCTTTTTTTAGGCGTACAACCCATTAAAGACCTCAGGCTACTCCAGTCAGATTTTTATACCACCTGGATCTCCAGTGGGCAGCTGAAGTGGCTTCAGATCCTGCGTGCTGGGACATTTCCAGAATGTGTGTGGCAGGAAAGACCTTCTCAGACCTCCCTCATCAGGTGGGAAATGCTACCTTTTCTCCCTCTGACTGGAGTGGTCAGGCACAGAAACCCCAGTCTCTTTAGCTAAGGATTCACTTACTGCGTTTCAGGACCACCTTTTTGTGTGTCACCATGAGTGCAATCGTTGCCTTATCTTGCTGGAGCTGAGACTCCAAGAGATAATGACAGTTGTATGGGCCTTAAAGTATAGGTAAATGTAGAACAGAAGTAATTGTCTCTTTTCTGCCTATGGACAACATAATATTTACTTAAACTAATGCCCTAAATAAGCCCCATAGCAAAGAATGGGACAATGGTCAAACACAGAAAATGAATGCATTCCAACTATCAATATTACATGTTGCTTCCAGGTTCTTCCCAGGAGAATGCAAAGGACGACACCCTCCTTTCTAACTGTACCACTGGTCTGCACAGTTTAACTGAAGCTTCAAACATGTCCAAGCCCTTTGATGACTCTGGACTCCTTTACCACACAACATGCTGGCTTAAGTACTGGACAGTACTTAATATCACAAAACATCACTTGACATATAAGACATATTTAATGTAATTCCTGACTGAGTCAGAAAGAAAAACTTTACATATCTGTTTGTAGAGGCACTTTTTGCATCTTTGCTGTGCTGATGTAAAAACTTACAGCTTTTACAACCTGTAACCTCTTTGGGTGAGATTCTGCAGTTTTGAAGAGATAACGTTTCCAAAATATTTGCTCTGTTGTTTGTTTGTTTCCGGTGCTGTGGAATGGGGACTGGGTTTCAGTGAAAATTGTAGCCAAAGCCTTTGTTGGTCATTCTCTACAGTCTTGCTGCATATTTGATGCTTTTGGCATCACAAAACTGTTGGTCTCCAATGTCACTTCCATTTTCCCTTTTAGTCCTAGAGGAGAAATTGTTGACAATATCCAACAAAAATAATCATTTAGCAATTGCCCTGTATAACAGAACAATATATAGATGTTTGTCTCATAAATATCTGACAAGACCTATGCCTTCTGGAATTTCTTGAATTTTGGGTGCTTTAGTATTTTTACTTTGGAAGCAAATGCATTTTTAATACAATTTCTCCATTTCTTTTTTAAAGCAAACCTTAATACGGAAAGTTCCTCTTGGGGAACTGTGGAAAGGAGTTTTTAGGTTTTGTGTTCTCCATCTTCTTTTATTTTTCCCTGTGTTCTTCATTAACTGGGTAAGAACCACACTAATCCTTGTCATTTGCTTAAACAAATACATTAATAAATTGTTCTCATTTAAAATAACGTCTCCTCATTTGAGGTAGAGGAAGATGAGGTGCCCACATGAGACAAATATTTAACAATGACAATGGAATACTAAGGCACAAGAATGACAGTTATGAACACATTATTTGTCTTTTCCCTGTCTCTAACTCCTTTTTCCCCCTACAACTACTATCTTTGCCTTAGTGCCAGCATCTCTCATTCCGTCCCTGATTCCATATCTCAGTTATAATTCTTCCCATTCGCGCCTGTACCTAGTACCAATTTCACTCCTAAGTCCTTATCCTTAGCCACCACCTCATTTTATGACTTTTAACTTGTACCTTTTTCCTGTGACTGAATGCATTTTCCTTCATTGCTTCCCCCCCACCCCTGCAACTTCCTTGACGTTCTCCCTTTTCTGCATTCCAGTCAAGCTGCTTCATATTCCATGCAGTCTGGTGATTTGCAGGAAGAAGGCCAAGAACATCTGATAGACACCTTTGTTCTCTTTGTATTTAGCATCACTGGCAACTGAAAAGAGATATCTGAGAGCAAGTCCTGCTCAGATCTGCCAGCCCCAGGAAAGAATACATCCAGTGCAGACAGAATCTTTGAAGAATCTGGTAAATTAAATAAGCAAACAATTTTACAGAGGATCAGTTTTCTCCAGATTTAGAAAGACCTTCATAGGCTGGTAAAAGAGGAATACCCCTTCTGAAGATCTGAGTCCCGCTACAAGCAAGTAGTCAACAAAATATTTCAAAAATTTCTTAACATGAGCAAACCAGATTTTCCCCCAGTGCATTCTGAGGAACAGGTGACCATATTTGCTGAAAGTTTTGAAATAATAGCCCAAGGCAGATATTTGGCATGAAAATTGCTGCCCGGTGGTTTATGTTTGACAAAGTTACAAGCAACTGGAAAAGGTTCTTACAATGAAACCTTAACCTTAAGTATCCTGTTGTAAGAGCCTACAATTAATGATTACCCATGACAATAACATTTTTTACTTAATGCTTAATACTTAATGACTTAATTTAGTCAGCACCTAGAAAGAAAAAATCACTTTATTTTGGAGGGGGAGTGGAATGGTGAAAATTAAACAGTAGTATGCTTACAAAATTGTAATTTTTCCTGAAGTGCTTTTTCCAAGCACTTCATATGCTCTTCTGAGAAACATTTTGTATCTCGTCTCCAAATGCACATTATAAAATGTCTCATTTGCCCTACAAATGTATGGAATTAATGTTGGAATCAAAGGAAAGACCATTTAGAACACTGGAATTGCTCAAAATTGCACATATGCACAGGAAAAACTTTTACCTAATAGATTGCATACTGTAGGATCTGCATGTTTGACAAAGTACCCACAGGGCTTTATTTGCTTTTGCATTAGGAGCGACTTTAGGCTGCTTTTTGTCTTTTGATGGGTGGAAGTTCCTTTAGTCTTAGAGAAATATCTTGCTCCAAGCAACTTTCCCAAGCCACGTTATTGATCTTCACAGAATAAAATTCCTTTTGCAGTAAAATTAAGACAATGTTTATGACTCATGTTGTTTTAAATAATGTCTTCAGTGTTGTGGATGTATTTAAGTCATGAAACCACACCATCGGTCTATCTATCTGTGCACTCATCGCTAAAGCTTTTCATTCTCTAAATCTTTTCAAATAAGTGAAACAAGGGATTCATCTTTAGGAATGTCATGTTTATAAGCCCTAATCAAATATCCAAAATAAAATACCTTTCCAACATCCAAAAGCACCAACATATCAGACAGGTATTCCTTGCATTTGTGAAGAAGAAGAAAAAGCTATTCAAACTTCAAACATACCTATTCAGATAATCTGAGCAACACAATTGTTCTACATATGACATTCTTCCAATGCAAGAAACGTAACAGCTCACTTAGGAGACAAGAAAGTTAATAAAGTAAATTAATACAGTTGGGTTTGGTGCTATAAATGAGAGCATTCTTCTCCACTGTTTGCAACGTAATAAGTAAATCTTGCTAATTTGTACTTTCTTCTTCCTTAGAAAGCTCAAATCTGCTAAATGCACAGCATTGGCTGAAATCAACAAGGTATTTAAGTATGTGCTTAATTTTGTGCGCATGAGCAATCACATTACAGTAAATGGAACTTGAATGCTCAAAGTTAAGCACACACTTAAGTGCTTTGTTGGCTCAGGGCCAGAGCATGACAACTTTCAGGTCATCCTTACTGCACAGTAAGAGTTAACAAACCGTAAACATCCTGTAGAAACCTTCTCCCTACTTCAAATCAACAGTACCTAAGGCAAGGACAGAAATACAGTTGTAAGTATCTGCTGCATTCTTTTCTCCTGTTAAAAGTCACTCAACTGGCAGCAGTACTTAAGATATAGCAAATTACCAATACAATAAATTCTCTTAATAAGTATCCATAAAATTACAATTTCTTTTAAAGATCATCGTTTGTAATTCTGTTCTCATAACACCATTAGACACATGAGTCTTTTTAATTTTAAAAGATCTGCTAATAGTTCTCACGAAAGAATTTATTCAAGACCTTGACCTTAAATTGATACAATTGCACGACTTAATCAGAATTAAACATGAGTCAGAGTACCATACAGTATTACCAGGAGGGTCAACACAGCCCTTCAGCAGCCATGCAGAGATGCCATTACAACCATAACCTTGGGTATCTAGGATTCTGATTCTGGGAAGGCAGTCCTCTGGGTTTCAATTCGAACCATTCTATGGTTCTATGAATTAACTGTTTTTATTAAATGTTTTCTGCCAGTTATGCCAAAGTCGTGGTGGGAGGAGTTGTTGATGACATTTCTTCTTTCCATGCAATTGAGAGGCTAGAAAAATAGTCTAGGAATCTTTAGAATTCAGACGCAGTTTTTCAATCTAAAATGAAGCTTTATACCCATTGTACTACATGCTTCATTATTGAATTTTCTGGCTAAAGAGACACAGTTTAGCACATCCCCAGGATCCGTTTCTCTCTTCAATAATGTAAAATTAATTTTTTTTTAAGATCAGAAGCTGCATTTTAGATTTAAATTTGCCTGACTGCTGACAGTATTCAGATATAGGGAGTGTCTATGTTTTTCCAACACGTAAGTTTCTTCACAAAAATTAGCAGGGTGAAACAGCAAGTAAGGACACACTGCCAAGTCTGGTTTTCTACCTATCTACAAAGTAGTTTTCACACTTTCCGTGCCTGTGAATGTCCTTCTTTCTCAATTTTTTTTTAATTATTTTAATTCAGAAGAACTGAAAAGTCCTTCTCTGTGCTGAAAGTGTTTGTGCTGGGGGAGAAGGATATCAAGGAACCAAAACCACATTCCAAGCCAATTCTAATCTCATTTGCAGGGATGAAAATATGAAATTAATCCATTGAGTTTAACGGAAATATTCTGGGCTTACACAGATGAGATCGTACATTTATAAGTGAAATCAGTGTTTTCCCCTCTGACATCCACATGGCTCAAACCAGAAATACTTCCTGAATAAAAAAAAAGGCCAAATCGTCCAATTGGGAAGATTGGCATATTTCCATTGAAGCCAATGGAGCTGTAATAATTTATATTAGCTGATGATTCAGACAAAAGTATATAAAAGTTTTCAGAGCAGGCTTCTTTCATTTAAAATTACATTATGTTAGGTGCACTGTTGATACTCAGAATTAATGTGCAAGCTGTTAATCTCGCTAGACCTGGATTTAAAATTAGACAATGCAATAATTAGTTTGGCACTATCATTCTGCTACCTAGAGGGTAATAATGTAGGTCATAAAATACCAGTGATCAGCACAACTTTTCATACAAAACAAAGAATCTGTATTTGGAGGGAGGAGAGGAAGGAGGAGAGAAATTCAGAAACTGGTTGTTATCAGAGGCCAAACTGGGCTGTGAGGTACTGTGCCACTTCACAAGATGCTACGTTGCACAGGTCTACTTATGTTGCTCAGCTCCACTTATGTTGCTCAGCTCCCAAGTGTGCAGTTGATTCTGTAGGGTATAATTGACTCAAAGATGTCTGCAAGCTCTCTTTCTGTACTATTTGTTTGTGAACATTCATTATTCCTCATGTATTTATTATTAAAAAATTAGGAAAATTATTTTATTTTATTTTATTTTGCTTTTGTTTGAAATATAAGCATTATAGAGAGCAGTTTACAAACACACAGAAGTGCAACACTATAGTATATGTATCTTGATTTGTTTTCTTGACAAATGACTACTGGCAACATCAATAATTCAAAGGGAGAAACAATGAAAATATAGAGGAATTGCATTTGTATACTTCTTTCTGTCCTGTCAGTCATTCTTGCTGGGCTTCTATACAAACATAAAGAAAATAAGGAAATCACCAAGTCTGAAAGGTAGTCTTGATGAATACTTGCTTATATTTTATACTATTTAAATTATAAGGATACTTAAATATACATATTTTGGGGTTATCTCATACATACATCTTTATTAAGAAAACAATATTGTATTAGCTTTTTTATAATCACGCCATTTTTGTGTAAAATATGCAGCCGACTTCAGTGAAGATAAGATGAGAACATATATACAGGTGTGCGTATGTCTGAAGTATCTCTGTGCCTCTTGTACATATATTATTGGAAAGTGTGCATTCAATAGTATAGATGCATATATTCATAAATCATTTAAAGTTGTGCTTTTCATGTGATGTGAGGCACGGATACAAACTTGCTAATGATAATTATAGAACTGATGCTGATTTAGTCATTTCAAGAAAGCCATGGAGGCATAATTAGTGTCTGAATGGCCTCAATATTGCATTATTAGGAGGCTAGGGTGAAACTTGAAATGAGAACATCAAGGCTGATAAAAGAAAAGAAAACATGAAATACATACATAATTCATTCTGAGATATTATAAAGGTTTATAACCAGAAACAATAATTTGCAGAAAGCATCTCATGTACTGGAGCCAACTGCAATAATTTGGTCAACCTGTTTAAGATCAAATAGTATTCTTAGCTATTCTCAGTGGTATCTTTCTAATAAAGTCGCAGCAAACAGACACTGTTTGCTTCTGGTCACTTTAAAGAATGTTCAGTTTATCAGTCGGGACTTTAATCTCAAGCTTCATAGAGTACAAAAAGAACATTGATCCTACTGTTTTGTCCTCCAGGCCACAAGGCATGCACGTTTTTACATTCATTTGTCATAAAACAAAAAAATACATTTTGCCCTTTGAAAATACCAAGTGCCAGCTTTTAAACAAAATAATTTTCCATCAGATTTTTCCCTTTCTTTTAACCTTTCCATCATTCCCCCCCAGCCCCTCCTTTTATCCCAGACTAATTTCCTCTCTCTGTTAATGCCTTTCTTCCATTTTAAGTAGTGGTAAGAACTTTGCAGAATTCCTTGTTTTGGACCCTTGACAAATCAGACACTGTTTAAGGGTTTGATGTGATAGTTTTAACAAATCAGTATTCTTCACAATCCTCTAATTTTCCTTTTAGATAGTTTACTGAATATACAAATAATACCTTTTTACCCAAGTTAGGCAAGGGGGAATGTAGTATCACCTGGGTTAGACTAGCTCTACAGATCCAAGAAGTTGGACAAAACCCACCTTTTGTGTATCATCTGTTTCAAATTTATCTTCTCTCCTGCATTTAAATAAATTTAATATGCAAGCAAATCTTGGGTTATCGGAAAATCTTACTTAGAAAAGCAAATTAATTTGTTACTTTCTTGTACTTCTTATTAGAAAAAAAATCTTTTCACTTCATTTGCAATCATCTGAAGTTACCACTATCAGAAATGTGTTCTACAGCCTCCTTTCATAATCACTGGATCAAGGGTCCGGTTCCCCACAAAGAATGCAGAGTCTTGCCTTTTTTTACTGAAATTATGTAGAAGTTTTCCCAGTTTTTTTTTGTGATGGAGTTGTGAATAAACAACGATAATTTCTTGACCAAAACTGCAAAAAAGTCTTGAATTCTGCTTTTCCTTACCAGTACCAGAAAGAACCCTGCCAGTTAAAAAACAGGTTATGCAAGGAATATAGGAATATTCTGTGTCTTCTGTCAAAACATAGCATGTATTCATGAAGAAAATTCAAGGATGTAATGTTACTAAATGGTCTGTAGCTTGAATTTTACGGTAGTACAAATTTAAAACAACCTTTTGTATTGCGTGGCTACAAAGGTTTCAAAAACACATTTGTCTTTAACTTTCAATTAAGTTAAGTAAAGTAGATTTTTGTCAAAGTCCTCTATTAGCTTACAAAAACTAGCTTTGGAGAAGGCTTATTGACAGGATAACATTAACATAGTTGAAACTGCTAGGGTAGATTCCAAACAAGTAGACAAGAACGTTCACTGTTTCAACTCATCTCTTTCTGAACAACATAGCTCATTTCATCACAGCTTCCTGTGCCTTGTTGAGTTTGTTTTGAAAGTCTGAAGTTTATATAGGATAAAAGAATTTTACAAGCATGAGTGATAAGGACGATTGAGAAAGATCAGATTGTAACAGGCAGGACTTGATCCTGAAAAAAACACAACTCCTTACTTCTCATTGTCTTTAGAAGTTATACATTCGCCACTAAGGAGAATCCAGCTTTTGCTTCTCTTCTCCGCCTATACTTTTTACTAGTAACCTTTAACTTTACAGGAGGCACAACTAACCACAGGAGCAAGCGCTGATTATCTAGTAGTTATGGCATATACTTTAATTTTCATGACTTTTGACACTTTGATATTATAAATATTTGATATAATTTTACCAGCATTTGTAGTATTTTTTTTCTATCTAAAATAGTGAATAATGCAATGCAACATGCTTTAAAATATACTTACTGGACTGTATTTTAAAATAAATCCCGAGGAAAAAAGCTATACCCCAATACTGGAAGGGAGAATGAAGTCTCTTTCTTAAACTGGGGCTTGAAAGAATCTTTGGACTGTGAAAATATTTTACAGTTTCACCATCTATCATATTTCCAGTAAGATGAACTACAGTGCAAGCTCTAACTCGAGAATTATGGTCTCTGATGCAACCCAACCAAACATGCTTTCCCCAGGTAAGACTGGAACCAGTGGGAACATCTGGAGAAAAGAAGACTTACCCTATGTAGCAGAAGATCATATTAGGGAAAATTTAGGAGCTGGGTCACGTCTTTGTGAGGCCAGTCTTGATTATCTTAGCAAGGTCATGGTGATCAGGGTAAGTTCTGGAGGAATAAAAGAAAGCAAATGTTGCATATCTTCAAGAAGGAGGATTTGGTGAGCTACAAGTCAGTCAGCCTTACACTGATCCCTGGGAAAACGATGGAGCAAATAATCTCAGAAACAATTTCCAGACACATCAAGAATAAGGTGATTTGGAGTAAACAGAATGTATCTGCAAAGGACATATCATGCCTGACAAACCTGATAGTGTTCTATGATGAAATGACTAGCTCAGTGGATAATGGAAGAGGAATATATGCTGTTTATTTGAACTTTGTGATGATGGAAC
Organism: Clamator glandarius; assembly: GCA_033459285.1. Classification (NCBI taxonomy): domain Eukaryota; kingdom Metazoa; phylum Chordata; class Aves; order Cuculiformes; family Cuculidae; genus Clamator; species Clamator glandarius. Next base: position 51,165 of record JAUNZM010000955.1, on the reverse strand, counting down.
AGAGTGCACATTCAGCAAGTTTACAGGGGTTAAAAATCTGGGAGGAACTGCTGATACACCAGATGGTTGTGCTGCCAGTCAGAGGGACCACAACAGGCTTGAGAAATGGACTTAAAGGAACCTCATGAAATTCAGCAAAGGGAAATGTGAAGCCCTGCATCTAGGGAGGTATAATCCCGTGCACTGGTACATGCTAGGGGCCAACCAGCTGGAAAGCAGCTCTGCAGAAAAGGACTTGGGGGACCTTGGTTCACAGCAAGTTAACTATAAGCCAGCAATAGCACGTTCACGGCAAAGAATGCCAACAGCATCTCAGGCTGCATTAGGGAGAGTGTTGTCAGCATGTTGAGAGGGGTGATCCTTCACCTCTGCTCAGCCCTGGTGAGAAATATCTGGAGTGCTAGGTCAGTTCCTAATCTTCCCAGTACATGGAAGATGTGGACTTACTGAAGCTAGTCCAGCAAAGGACCAAGGAGGTGAATAAGGCACTGCAGCATTTTTAATATGAGGAAAGGCTGAGAGAGCTGAGGGTGTTCAGCCTGGAGAAAAGAATGCTTGGAGGATTTCCTATCAGTCTGTATAAATATTGTAAGGGGATCACAAAGAAGATGGAACCATTGATATTTTGTGGAAGAAAAAGAAGCAATGGGCACAAACTGAAATATAGGAAATTTCATTTAAACATAACAACTCGCTGTTTTACTGTGAGAGTAGTCAAACATTGAAGCAAGTTGTACTGAGAGGTGACAGTGTCTCCACTCAAAACCCAGCTTGACATGGCCCTTAGCAACCAGCTCTAGCTGACCATCCTTTGAGCAAAGGGGTTGGACAGGATAATCCCTCAGAGGTGCCTTTCAACTTCAGCCAGTCTATAAGTTTGGCCAGAAATTTTTCCCTTATTACCATTTAAGATTTGTTATAGTCAAAATTCAATAGATACAAGATAGGTTGAGGTGGGGTAATGAATACCTTGAACTTCTTGACATGCAATGTAACTTCCTCTGTATTCAAGAGCAACTAGCAATGCAGATGTAATGCTACAACCATTAACTATTAGTTCTGTGTGTTATTACTGTCATGTTAATTGCTGCTGAGATTCTGTGGCTCGTCTCTTCAGTCTCATCAACTGCCTAGAACCAATGTGGCATGTTTTCGGATAACAGTAGCATTCTATCGTGTGTATCCTATATTTCATGCCAAAAGACTTGACACTGAGTACTCCAATACATGCATATAGGCATAATATGGTGGGTGTTTTCCAAAGAGGATCTTAGAAGGAAAGATCTTTTGCAGCACTGTGTATTGAAGGCTCAACCTACAAACCTGTTTGTGCTTGGCAGCTATCGCCAGCTGAAATTGTGTTATTACCTTGTGAGTGGCACAGTGCTACTCTAGCATAGGCATGCCAGAGAACTAGTGCATGCATTGACTTTGAATATTAGGGCTCAGTTACCTATCTAGGTAAGAGTGCCTACAAATTTGCATCCTACTTGAAGGGAGTATGTACTTACAACTTCAGCTCAGTTTGGCAAGAGCGATGAAGCTGGTGAGGGGGCGGGAGAACAAGTCTTATGAGGAGCAGCTGACTGGGGTTGTTCAGCCTAGAGAAGAGGAGGCTGAGGGGAGATCTCATTGCTCTCTACAACTACCTGAAAGGAGGTTGTGGAGAGGAGGGAGCTGGCCTCTTCTCCCAAGTGACAGGGGACAGGACAAGAGGGAATGGCCTCAAGCTGTGCCAGGGGAGGTTCAGGCTGGACATCAGAAAAAAATTTTTCAGGGCAAGGGTCATTGGGCACTGGAACAGGCTGCCCAGGGAGGTGGTTGAGTCACCATCCCTGGAGTAGTTCAAGAGACAGGTGGATGAGGTGCTGAGGGGCATGGTTTAGTGATTGATAGAAATGGTTGGACTTGATGATCCTATGGGTCTTTTCCAACCTAGTGATTCTATGATTCTTTGATTCTCAAAGTACTTCTGTTATTACTGAAGAATATAGCTTGCTTTGTTTGTTTTCTTGACAGATAAGGGCAGTGATTAGCAAGGGTGTATGGGAGCGAGAGTATGTATTAAAGCCTGCCTCTGTCCCAGTATTCACATGGGGAGGCATACAGGGGTGTACACAAGTATGACTTCAACCAGGGTAAATTTTCTTATTTAAGATAATAGCTCAACTGAGTGTGGAAGGCAGATTCATGACCTTTCTTGCTGCGGAAGTGTGCATATACTGCAATTTCTTCTGAATAAGATTGCTAATGTTTCAAAATGCTATGAGGGTCTTTACTTCTCCCTTGCAATTTTATTGACATTTTTCTTCTAGTTTTCATTTCTGCTATAGTCTAAATTTTACACTAAATCATTTAACTTTGCTCTGGAGAGCCTGCAATGCTGCTCCCAGGCACACTGCCATGATTGAATCCACAAGTGAACACTTCGTATATTCTTAAAAACCTTATATCCTAGTACAGAGCGCATATCAGAGCTCTCAGCCAGTGCACTGCAGTTAAATGCATTTGCCTGGAGGTATGAAATCAAAATAGTTATTGGTATTAGGATGCAACTATGGATAAAATCACATAATAGACACAACATTCTGCTTTGAAACATAACACATGCATTTTTCTCCAATAATTTGAGTGTGAACTGGGTAGGGGAAATACATACATGCAGAAAATATAATGTTTGCTTAAATTATATGCTCAGATTTCAGAACTAACTAATCAGCCGTATCTTGACAAAAATTAATTCATACCAGCTTGTATCACATAAGCACCCACTTCCATAGACTCTTGACCTTTAGAATTTGGAGGAAGTTCGAAGTAAATCCTTAACTTCTGTTGAATTCCATAAAACACAGACCTTGACTTCAATGAGTTCGTAACCTGATGCATGGCTAGCCAATATTCCTGTAAATTTGTCATTATTATGATTTAGGTATGAAAAACTGCTAAAATGGCATGAATATTGTAATAGAAATGTTGGTTTCAATGAGCTTGACATAATAAATCAATCTACTCTCTAGTTTGACATATTATCTTTTTGCTACGTGTTCAATCAGGAAATCATAACTTGAAAAGGGATGTAAAGGTGCCCAATTCTGTTGCACAGTGCTGATTTTTAATTTTTGTGGTATCAGATGTTCTTGTGAGACATAAGTAAATTTCAGTAATTTATGAGTTGCTCATTATAAGCAACTAACTTATTTCTGTGACACAGTAAACAGATGCTATCAAAAAAGTGTAAGATTAATTAATTATGCCCTGTACATACTTCAAAATGACTCACATTATTGGTCTCAGATGCTATTCACTATACCATCTTTCATATTTTCAGCCCAAGAACAGTGCAAACAACACTGAAAAAAGAAAGCATCTTTTTACTGTGAAGTCACTGTTAATGAACTAGTATTCCAGAAAAAGATGTACAGGTTATGTGGCAAAGATTGTAACCACATAACATCAGGTACAAGGTCCTGTGGTCATGGATGTTCTTTGTCTGAATTTTATATCTATCAATCTTCAAGGAAGTGCATGGAATGTAATTTTATCAAGTGCAAGATGTCAGTGTAGTAAACCGCAGGCCATCCACAGAAACTGGAGCTAATGCTCAACTGCAGAAAATTCCTCCAGAAACTTACAGTGTAATTGCCTGTGCTGGCTAGGAACAGCAGAAACCTATAAACCTTCTGAGGATCACAGTAGCATAACACAGGATGAAGCTATGGCTGCTTACCTGAGACAACAGGTCTAAAGGCAGAAGAACTCCTAGGAAGAATGGCATTTGTCTTCATTAAAATTTTTAATGGTTTCTCCTTTGCTTTTGTACTTAGACAAAATGAAACTAAGACCGACCTTGTTGGGAAAATCATGATTATGAGAGAAAATTATTTTCTAACTCTAGGTAATCGTAGTGCAACAATAGCTCAATAAAAACGTAGCTTAAAGTGACACACTTCCGTATTTTGCTGCAAAACAAGTTTTATCAGAAATTCCTAGTCAGCTCTGTGACTCATTAAGTTTCTCTTATATCATTATATCAATAATGAGAAATGGAATTAAGCAGAAATCTGATGGCCTGAGTGCGTTAGTTGTAATAAAACACCTTTTAAAGTTCTCCTATGAACTGTGGTATCTTTTAACAATAACAACAGCACATGAGCCAGAAAATCTATTCCAGGTATTACAGATATTTCCATCAACCATTCGTTCTCATCAATGAAGTCCCAAAGATAATAGGACAATTCAGACTTGAAGAGATGTCAGGAGGTCTCTAGTCCAACCCCCTGCCCAAAGCAGAATCAGCTATGAGGTCAGACCAGGTTGCTCAGTGTGTTTGTCAGTCTAGCCTTAAAATCCCCCAGTGATGGAGACTGCACAGACTCTTTGGCAACCTATGCCAGTGCCTGGCTGTCCTCATGGTGAATTTTTCCCTTGTGTCCAGTTTAAGCTGCTCAATTCAATTTGTGACTGTAAAAGAATAAAAGATGCCTACAACATATCATAAAATCTAACCAAAATGTATTTGCTTTGTAGACCTAGCTTTCTGTTCAGGGCAGTTGGAACTGGATGATCTTTAAGGTTCCTTCCAACCCAAACTAGTCTATGATTCTACAATTCTATGGTTCCATATTCAGTAGTTCCATTTTTACATACACACAAAAAAACCCCAAAGCAACTTCACGTATAAACCCAGGAAGCACCAAATGACAATTAAAAGACCGTGATTGACTTGCACTGATAAATACATGGTCAACAAACACAGTCTCAAAATCACCGTTTCCCTGGCGATAATACTTCATCAAATCATTACCTCGTCATTTGAACTTGAAGTGATTTTGTGAGAAGCACAAGCTGTGGTAGTCAATCAGACACAAAACAGAGGTATCGGAAAGCTGCCTTAAGAAAGCTAGAATAGATTAAGGAAATTCAGCCTTAATTTTATTAAGACAAGAAGAGGATGAAATTTGAAAGGAAAACTTCTGGAAAATCCAGAAAGTATTCTCCTACTGGCAGATGAAAAGAAGGTAGCAAAAGGGATCCTATCGTGATTTATAAAGCACATAGCCACAGAGATTGCTAAGAGGAAAAATCACATAGAAAGATGTTAGAGGGAAAGTTCAAGCTGAGAATGGTGTTCAAACTGGAAAGGACAGCACTGAGGAATTATTAAGCCATATTCAGAATTTGTTAAAAACTGACCGATGCTGATTATAGTGAAAGAATGGACTGATAGACCCTCTCACAGCAGGAATCTAGGTGCCTCGTGCTGGAGTCCCATTTGTGGGTGGCACAAGCCATCATTTGCTGGAGAATGCCCAGGATTTATCCAAGGATGAGTTCTGTGTCAAAAGTAGACCATGGCACCACGTTAATATCTGAAATATCGCAAAGGCAGTACAGTTTGTGAAAACTGACAACTTCACATATCCAACTTACCTCCACTCATTTGAACGCTGAATTGGTTTGTGATTGCTGTGAGGAAGTTTCAAATTAAATCGCTTAGATTTAATCACAAAATTGTGCATTCCTATAGAAACAAGTAGTACCTCACAAATCAAATATTTGCCTGAATTTCAGCCAGCCTTTCATGGCACCCTTCCATAGGATCAGTTTTTAGTTTAAAATCAGTAAGGTACCATCACATTTGTAGTAAAAGTTGATTAAGTACATTACTGCTGCTGAATATAACATCTATTAGTGCAGATAAACGATGAAGTGCTTATTTCTTTGATTGTTGTTAACTAATAAATCGGGGTTTTTTCACCAGCAAATTCACCTGAAAAAACATGGCAAAACACTCCAACAAGTTAAGGCTTTACAGTTCTGTCTACCTGACGAGTCATGTTATAAGCCAGGGTACGCAGAGCCCAAGCTATAGATCAAGAGGAGATGACAATGCAAATTATTTTTTGTTAACTGCTATCCTTTGAGACATCCAATTCTGACATTTTGTTGAGATATCTGTGGTTACCAGCAACAGAGAATACCTCTTGAGTGGCTCTATTCCTTCTCTTCTGTGAAAACTCAAAAGATAATGATGAGTCATTGCTCCCCTGCACAGAGAAGATACCACAGGGACTGGTGTTTCTACTTTTGCTTAGTGTGTGAGAAAAAATCTAGAGGCTTAGAAAGAACACATAGTTTGCAATATATTCACCTGAGAAATCACTTCTCTTACCGTGTAAAACTACCAGCTTTGGATCTGAGGCTGTGCTGGAGCTGAGTATGAAATAGTGGCTTAGCTAGCAGGGTTTTGTCTGTAGGAAGAATTTGGCTTGGAAATTAAATCTGCCGGGTCCATCAAATCTGTATTGCCTTTGGGAATAGAAATGGGCTCTGAAATGGAGAGGCTTCATTGTTTGCTCAGGAGGGGTTTCTTACCTCTTTTCAGGAATTTATATTTTACTCTTCAAATAAAGTTATCTGTATTTGGGAAAATTATGTCAGGGAACTGAGATCTTCAGGTGAGCATAAATCTGTGTTGTATGAATTAAAAAAAAAATCATCTTGTACCTTTTTATTGCAAAAATTAAAGGGCTCATTTTGGTGTACTATACTATCTGTGATATTGTCCTATATTTTAATGATGTGAATTGTACAGATGTTGGTGATCAAATAGAATGACGATAATTCAGTTTGTTTCTGGGTTCACTGGCGCACACTATAACTTGGCACACTGCAATGCCAATGGATGTAACTTTATTAAGAGATGTTTGGAGTCTTTGGATAAATCAAGAGAGGATATCTGTGAATGGTTTCAGACTGACAGTGCCAGGAATAACAGCAAATACGTAGGTTGTTAAAGTGATGCAGTTTTCTACTTTCTTTTCTGCTTGAGAACCTGTTCCAGAAGAGTTGTACTTCCTCTGCCCCTAAAGCAACACAAGAGTCCTTCCCAAGACTTAACGTTTGCAGTCAGAAAGGTGTACTTCATGTCCACAGTCAAGTCTGTATAATAAATTACTTGGAATCTTGCATTCAGTCCCCAGAAAACAAGTCTTTGAGGAGACACTGCGTTGGGGAGAAAGATGGTCAGGCTGGACACCAGTCTACAGTGCTGCTCTGCCAAACCACTTCCTGAGGTTCACTTCAGTGGGAGCAACTTTGTTTTAGTGAAAAAAACTTGTTGCTTTTCCAGTAACTAGGCCCTGGAACAGGCCCTAGTAAAGCAGGAAGTAAGGGGGGAGGAAAGCTGTCCACTCTCCCCCATCCCAAGTTACTGCTTATTTTTCTGGATGCTCATTAGTTTTTAACAAGATTTTGTGAGGGCGGCAAGATTAATTGTTCCTTCTTGAAAATGAACTCCACTGCCAGAATATTATTTCTGTGCTTGTACTTGTTTTCATGTTCCACTTTCCCTTTGCATTGCAATCAAAGTGATGACATTAAACTCTTATTCCATGGACTAGTTCTTAAAATAGGACTATCCTAAGGTACAAAAAAAGAAGTTTTTCTTTCCCTTGAGTGAGAGCAGGAGAGGGATGTTCTAGTGATACCCCTCTCTCTCTGTGCTGAAGGGTAAATCTTTGCATTTGACATAAAATCTAATGAGAGATTCCACAACCTTCCTTAATATAAGCAAGAAATAGAATTATTATTTTTGAATGTGACCATTCCTCTGAAACAATGAAAACTAAAAGTTACAATGTGCTTCTGCACCATAAGAAAATAGAAATCTATGAAATTACATTAGCAGCACTAGAGAAGTAAAAATTAAATAAGACAGCTTAATTCTTCTTTCAAAGTCTCTAGTTCTCTAAAGTGATATGCAAAATAACAGCAAACAAACAAGTAAACAAACTCATTTATCAGTAACAGGGAGTCATCCTTATGGTCACAGGCAAAACCAAAATCATGACTGCCTTATGTCTTCAAAGAAAATACCTAATCTGTAACACTAGGTCACCAGTATATAATACCAAGGAGTTTTGTTGTGATAAGGTCTAGATGGAAATGAAATTCCTGTACTTTCCCACAGAGACCGTGTCTCTGTTGGGTCTATGGCATTTTGTTATCTAATTTGCATTCACTGTCACCTGAACCTTCTGTAATGAAAGGCGGGTGTGACAGTATTGGGACCACTTTTCTGTCATCTTTGGTTGCATTTATTGATAACTAACTGACTTGCAGCCTTCACTTAGAGTGTTTCAATATGTTACCTGTTCCCTATCTGAGAACAGCAGTTAAAGCTTGAATGAAAGAGGAAAGTCAATCAATTAACATAAGGAGATATAAGTCTTTGGAGGCATGTGTTTACTAAAAAGGGATAGTTTTCATTGGCCCAACAAAGCAGGAGACAGTATAAAATCCTTTATGTTCCAATATTCTCTTGCCTCGAAAAAAAGAAGGTAATTTCTGCATCAGCTAGCAACAGTTGTCATAGAACTTACTATTTTCTAACATATATCATGCTAATATCACTGCTTACAAGTACATCACTAGGCACTGCTTTAGATGTGAGTAGCTACCCAGACTCAAGGTCAGGTAAGTTATTTCAATTAGGGGAAGAAACTGGTGAGGGAAGCATATATCTCTGATGTTAAGATGTTTATTTACAAGGAAGCAGAAAATCTTGCCCCTTGTTAGAAATGAAGTACCACACAGTTAGAACGAAGTGAGACCATGCAGGCACACAACGTTTGCACACCATGACAAAGCAAATGTGCACCCTTGTTTATCTCACCTTGTCTTTGGTCAGGTATCCATGTTGTCAGTGGCACCTTAAAACCAACAGTGTCTTTCACAAGTTCAAGTCAGTTACTCAAATTATATGCTGTATTAATAAGATTAAAGAGCTCCTTTAGATTTCAGTGCTGTAATTATGAGTGCAGTAAACTAAACGTTTCTCCTTCTTGCTATGTAAATACAGACTGGTAGTTTGAAAATGAAAATATGGGAGATTTTCTTTCTTCCCTTAAAAACAGTAAAAGGGAAAAACAAAACTGATTTTTTTTTTAATTTGAAGCCTTTATATTTGACTATCCTGCCACATCTCGCAAGTATTGTGTTTCTTTCAGAAAAGCCTCAATCAAGAAAAGGGTTTTCTCATGAGTTGTTTTGAATGTTGTTTTTCTGTCCCGCCTTTCTATATGCTTAAAATACAAATTTTTAATTAAAAAATACATTAAATACATACTAATTCAAAACCACATTACATTTTAGAAAATATCAAGGTTTTGTCTCTTGTGTGTCCCACTTCAGAGAATGCTTGCATGGGAAGTAGGCCTTCTCTGTCATGCATGATGCCATCAGCCGCACTGCCCTCCGGACGTGCTATGTGTTCCAGTTTGATCCCACCACAGAAGATAAAATGGGAATCACAGACTTCAATGCAGAGCTATGGGCTTCCTGACTGACAGTATTTAGTTAAGGTGAGGAAGAAATAAGGAAAAAAAAATCGCCCCTTTTCAGCTTCTGTTGAAAAAAAAGAAAAATTATTTCCATAGCAGCATTTTGAAGTAAAATTTGGCACCACTATCCATGCTAAGGTCCCTCTTTACAGAAACTGAAGTGTATTATCAGTCAGAAGCCTTGCACTAGTGAAAAAAATTACACTTCACTTATCTGTATTGTGACTTCAGACAAAATCTGACAATGGCAACCCCAACAACCGATCGGCAGTGTGGAATTTCTGATGGTTCATTTAGTTTGACTGAGCCTAATATCTTGCTGCTATGAATATAGTTGCTATGGAAGGAAGGCTTTAGTGCTGTCTTTCTCCTAAAGGGTCATGATTTTGCAACATCTCAAATAACACTGGCAGCTTAATGTCTGCAAACAGTACAACATTCAACATTTGCTATGCACAGTGAGGACTGTAGATCATAATTCATTGTTCAGAGACTACGTAAAAATATTTTTATGATAAAATGCAAGGATACACTTACATATTCATGAAAACTAACAATACAAAATAAATTTATTTTTACAATGAAAATAGGTAATGAGAAAGAAATGAAAGGTGTATTTAGATCTTTAACAAATGAAATGGAATTTCAGTACTTGAAAGTGGTATTTTGAATCAGGTCAACGCTATCCTTCTCAAAACCAACGAAAATATTTTCACTTTCTATCCACCAGAATATCATTAGACTGCACTGAATTGTTTTTCTCCCTCAAACTCAAACAAAAAAAGCCTTCAGAGCAGGATCTTTCCATCTGACTTGTCATCAAGTTTCTTAATAAAGTATTTGGCTCTTCGAAAGATCAAACGTAAGTAATGGTTTAAAAACTAAGCCAATCATGGGCTAAAAGTTTATGAAAACATGATCCAGTACAGGCAACTCATGATAAGACTAAAAATATTCTGTCCCCTTTATGATCTTTAAAAACTATTTATATGCTTCATTCCCTTAAGTAGCATCTTACTAATTCTCAAATTACAGTCTCCAAGAGAGGACTGGTATTTGATGGATATTCTCCAATGTTTCAGGGATACCTTAATCCTAAGCAAAAACGTAGCATGGCAGAGAGACCAGAGGTGGTGTAAGACACCATTGGAAAGAGGATTGATGGCTACATTATGCTTCATTTATGCTGAGTGGACATAGCTGTTTAGAATACATTCTCCAAACTAATGCTGGGAGCTAGTTTTCACCCTTGCAAACAGCATTTCATTATATGAAATTCTTTTCTATCTGAATACAAGAACGTTTAGTGGTGGTGCCCATTTTTTTAAATGAAATGTCATGGTTCATTCAGGAGCTAGTAATATCTTGCTAGCAACAAGAAAAATTCAACTGAATTGAATATTTTATCATTTCCCTTGTGCTTTATATAAGTTAGTCCTCAAAATTATGCCTGTTATTTTTGTTTGCACCCGTCTGTTGGTTACAAAAAGGAGTTTTGCTACAGATAGAGCCTGCCAAGAGACTTTTATGCTTCCTAAACAATAAATAAGACCAAGTCTTTTAGAACTGTCAGTTTAATACCAAGGAGGACAAAGAATTAACTCTTTGCAACCAATAAAATTGGAATTTTACAATTAGTTCTTGAAAATGAGCCAAAAAGGTCACATTCCTCCTGTAGAAATTTCTCAGGCTGGAATATAAAGCATCATACACAAGCAATTTGATCAGTATAGCCCTGGCAAGTATTCCTGGTTCTCTTAAATTTCATCCTTTTGTGTCTTAATCTGCAGTAAAAAGGGCAGTCTGTCCTGCTGGCACACATACTTTCCACAATTTTTAAAAAGAGCTTTTTCACAGCTGACTTGACGTTTGCATTCCACATGCCAGCAATGTCTTCTCTAAGCGTGTGAGTGGAGTAACAATATGTATACAATGCAGTATGTCACTTAGTAATAGATCATAGTGTAAAAGAAGATTAATGACATCATCCGGGTAAGGGACAGGATTTGCCTAATATGAGAAATGCAATCATTTAAAAACACAGAAAGAAGAAGAGTGATGATGGAATTTGGGCAGGAGGCATGTATAGGACAAGAAGCCCATTACAAATGTCCGTGTTTAGGAATATCTGGCACTGATTTTGACTTTTAACTATAAGAGAGAAGACCAGTAACAGAAAACTGGCAACTTGGCAGATACATGCTGCAGGCTATGAGTGATGTCTTTATATTCTTCATCAAGAAAAAATTCAGAACAGTCTTGTTTTTATTGATCACATCATAAACAAATTAGAAGTAATAATGTAATAACAGTTTGCCCCACAGTAAGGCATATGTATGCAATTATTAGTTTATTTTTATTACCACATAACCAAGGAGTGTTAAGTCAAGGAGCAGGATTTCATTGGGCTAGGGGCTGCACAAACACAGAACAAAAAGATGATGCCTGATTGAATGCCCTTCTGCCTAAGGACTAACTAAAAGGCAGTGTAAGGGTACGGATTTCAGGAGAATTACGACATGCCAACATTCATCAGCAGTATCACTGGTATCAGTTGATTTGGTGACACAAGGATGTAGGTTTTTTGCAGGTTTATTTGCAAAGAAAAATTTTAAAGTGGAATTTTAAAGTCTTAAAGACAGCTTCGTAAATGTGCATGGGATTTCCTTCCTATAGCAAGGGACAGGGTAACAGTATATTTGAAAATGCTTCAAATAATAGAAATTGGAAGCTGAGATTACTGGGGACTTTTTTTTACACTACAGAACCAAACAGATACAATTAGAAAGCATCCAGGTGGCAAGTGGAGTACATTAGATTGACAAAGGAACAAAAAGAAACAAAGAATGGTCCAGATACAATTAGGAGTATAAGTTAGATCAGCACTGTCATTATCTCCGTTGTTACTGGTTATATTTATTAGTAAACACAATATTTATTATTAAATACAATGATTACTATTAAATAGTGATTCATATTTCTCAACCACTATCAAACTACAGTAAAACCCCTAATTCAAAAATTATGCTTAAATTCAAAATGTTTGCTGTACAGTGTCACTGAATCTATCAGTATAGACCTGGAAATTAAATTAGCAAAAGGAACACTGCCACATAACCCAGACTGGAACATACTTTCCAATGTAATTGTACACTTGCATATAAAAATCCTCCAAAAACTCAGGTAAATATTCAGTTCCAGCTAAAAAGCTACTCGTATTAAATATTTTATTTAAAATGGGGTGAAGGGAGATAAACTAAACTAATAATAGTACTCAAAATGCATTTTCTGGCATCCTAAAAGGACATCCATCCCTTTCATTTTGCCATCACAGTCTGCTTCAGGATAGTCATTTGCTTATGGAATTCAGTTACTATTTATAACATAACACCAGCTGAAATGTAAAATCATGATCAAAGTACAATAAAGCCCATTGAAATCACAGTTTGTGTACAGCTACATAGTCTTCAGCTGAAAAATCTTCTCTTTCTCTCTCTCATACACATACATTTTGCCTTCAGCTGCATCTAGAATAAGTACATTTTCCAGGGCTATTTCACTCACAACTTAGCCAGACTACACTAACTGATAGCACTTATTTTCTTGGAAAGCATGTTTTCTGAGCACTGAAGAGCACAATTTTGCTGAGTGCAGGGCCCAGTACCAGGGGAAAAAAAAAAAATCAAAATTTGCCACTTATTAAACTAAATGTCCTTGATGCTTTGTGCGGGCAAAAATACTCTCCCCTTGACCCCTCAAGTCCATTAACTTTAGGAGAGCAGTTTTACAGTTGCTGGTCTCCTATGGTGCCCTTTTCACAGCAACATGATAAGCTCTCAATATACAGTAAGTTGTTCTTTGTAGCATAATGTAGGATATATAGTAGTTTCTTACCTTCCTCCCCCTCTGGGAGTCCTGGGATTTGTATACTATGTGTCCTCCTTATCTGTTTTTCAAAGAGTTCTACCTAGAATTCAAGAATTTATGAATTTATTATCTTTCCCAGGCTTAGTCAATAGATAAGAATTGCACTTTAACTTCCCTTCACAGTTCCCTTCTTTAATTGTCAAGACAGTTTGAGTTACTTGTTGCTCCAGGCTGCCTGTTAATTTGTTCATTCTTCCAGCGTTGGCATGCTTTACTTATCGATGGGCATAAAGCATACACTGTTCCTGGTAACAGGAAGCTTTTTAATTTAATCTGTAGAAGTCTGAATTAAGGCAGACAATAGAGCTATGGCTTTACAGAAAACATAACCATACTGCCTGCATGGCTCAACAACTTCAAAGACAACTTTCAAATTGTCCCCAGTCTGTCCTAGTATTAAGGCAAGTATTAAAATCAAGCCATAATGATTTTTGAGAGATGCTCTTTTCATTCTTTCCTAATGAGGAACAGAAAGCGGATCCTCCTGAAAGTTTTATAAAGAGGCACTGCTATGTTTTTCACTAGCAACGAGCTAGAAATATCAGATGCAATGGTGAGGTGGAAGAGTCACTTTACATCATTTTCTCCTGAATGATTACTCTTTAGAGTTGGGATGCCCATCTCTGCAGACCTCTCAATTCCTTCATTTACCTTCACCCATGAAATTCTTTCCTTTCTTCTGTTGAATATTTCTGTGAAATCTTGTCAGTACTTTTCTGCCACATACACAAATGACCTGAATTCACAGAATCACAGAATAACCAGGTTGGAAGAGTCCCACATTGCATCATTATATATCTTGCCATTTTTTCCGTAAGTATGAACACTACAAGTATAAAAGTATATGAAAGACTAGTTAGGTACTATGTCATGGTGTCACATTCCCCTTTCTGGTCAAGATCTAGAATTGTATTCTGCTATTTGACATCAATTTGTATGAAATTGCTGGCCTGCAGTTTCAACACTTCTCAAGTTAGGACACATCTAACCATAATTTAACCAGCTTACTCTAGGAAAGCCACATTAAAATGCTGTTTGGGTTACTCTGTACAGACTATTTTCCATATGTTCCTTAAATATGACAGTAGGATTGAATTTAAAATGTCAACACATTTCACGTTAATGAAGTTTTAAAAAGCTTATTCTAGTATATTTGGATTTGGCTGAACTGAAACTGATTGAGTAATTGAGAAAGTGTTGGTGAAAAAAGGGGCTTCGGAATGGGTGCCTCTTGGGAAAATCTTCATCAGAGTGTTTGCAGCACTGCCAAGCAATGAAAGGCTCTCAGCAGTGAGGATGAATGAATGAATGAAACCCTCCTCTACCCCATCAGCAATGCTAGATTTTATTGGTCACTGCTCCCCACTTCTCCTCTTCCTCACCTTCCTCCTTCCTTTGCTAAATTCCAAAGGCAGGGCAGTCGTGGTATTTTTTGAGCTCTTGCCTAGAGCTGCTGCTACAGGAGCCTTCACTCTGCTGTGGAAACCAGGACAGGCCTGGGTGTAATTCTGGTTCTTTGTTGATATCTTCTTATTCTTGCAAATACATTTCCCAGTTTACTTGGAAATTTACATAACTGTGAAGAGCATGAATGTCTCGCATATATGAGGAGGAAATAGGATACCCTTGAGTAAATGTGGCAAAGAAATACATTAATATTTGTAAAAAAATAACAGTTGTGCAATATCTGATTATATGACAGAGTTGTTTCCTTCTAACAAGCAAGTAACCATGGCCTAAAGCAGCTACAAGGAGATTAAGTACCAGAGTTCCACATAAAAAAGGCAGCCTGTGTTCCTTTTAGACATCAAGACTCTATCCTGATAAACATGGCTGTACGTAGCAGAAAAATGTGCAGTGGCTCACTCTTAGCTGATGCCAGATGACCTAAAACAAGATCTGCCCTACAGACAATTATTTTTTCAGAATGAGAGGCTTTAGGGTACAGTTACAATTAGTGCCCTCTACTGTCAAGAAGTCCAGCCTATGACAATAGCTGGGCTTTCATGGCTTCATGTAGACAAGGAACTAGCTCAGAAGAGTAGAGCAGAACCTTCTTTAGATTAACTGTTACAGAAAGGAGGTCCCAGTCTTTCCCCCTGCAAGCAACTAGGACAGCCTCATGACTAATTACTGACTTTGGATTGCTCACAACCCCAAAAATGATCACAAAAAGCTTTTAGAAAAAGAAAACAGGAAAAGACCCAAAATACAGGTCCACTAGGCTACACTGTACCTACCTATTTTGAGGACAGCAACACAGCCATGTCCTTGTGCATCATAGTAGAGTATGGACACCTGCTTGAGCTCAAAGCAACAGCAATCAAACAGTGAGAGTTGTAACCGTGAAATTTCCTCTCTGATACTTTCCAGTACTCCACGTATGAGTGGATCTAGCTTTTAACATAGTTGTGATGCCACAGCCCCCACTTTGTCCTTTTGGTGGCTTATCCTTAATGAGTTCTCATTATATCTCAGTGCATAGAAGTATCCTGCCCAGACATTGTATTGCTAAATTCTCTGGGCTTTCAGACAACCTGCGATGAAAGATAATTCAAGGAAGGAGAGTTATTTTAATGTTTGGTATCCCATATATTGAACAGCATTTCACTACACGTTATCACTCAGTTCTAACACTGATTTCTCTGTGAACTCAACAAAAGAGGAAAATAGGCAGAAGAGAATAAAGAAAGAAGCAGGGGTTTTCCTGCTCTTGCGCATAGTAGCGAGAGGCTTCTATCAGGCTGAAAAGACAATGGCCTAAAGAAGAAGACATGGCTGACTACTAAAGACTGTTGTATACACAGCACCCTTATTCAGATGACAAGTAGAGTGGATGTTCACAAACAGTTCAGGAGAGGCAAAAAAAGAGTGTATACTAGAAGATCAAACATTTGACAGCCACTCATATTGCTGGGTCACACAGTCCAGCATACACAACTTAGTTGATGACTGATGACTACAAACATAGTTGGTGTGCATCTCCTCAAAACACAGTTGAGTAAATACAAACAAATGAAGGGGATATTTCATTCAAGTACCTAAGGTAACAAGCTCCTTCTCCACATAAAAGCAGAGTAGATTTGATAAGCAAGGAATGAATCGTGACAGCTCTGACACTTGGATGGTGCCCCTCCAAGTGACGTCACCCACTCAGACATCACCAATTCAGACGTCGCTGCTCTCCACAGTGTGTATTATTTTTCCTCCTTGTCTCAAGCTATCACTTCAGGTTCATTTCACTGCAGGTGCCAAGCTATTGCAACAGGAAAAATGGAAAGAGAAACTATCACAGTGAAGTGAGCACGACAGTCTAAGTCCAGTAATCAAAGTAAGTTAAAGAAGATTTTATTTTTAAATCACCTCCTTCATTTTCTTTTAAAGAAAACACACACACAAAAAGATTTTTAAGCTATTTGAAACAGACTGTCTTACACACATAAGAATTAGCATTTTGAGCAATGCTTACTGAAAATCCACTTAGTTGGGTCTCTGCAGTAATTAGAGTGGTATCATCTGTAACGGTACAAATCATCCCAGCTTGTTCTACAATGTAAGGAGTTACTTAGCTTTCTAAGAGAGAGAGAGAGTGCACCAATGCTCTAGCCATGCCACAGACTCTCCCATGATCTGGTGCAGAGGCAGCAGTGGGAATTTGGGAACTGAGCCACAAGTAAGAATTTCTTAATCTTCCAGGTACAGCTGCTTCATGGATGCCAACCAAACTATGAAGAAGGTTGCACAAGGCAGAAAAGGCAGTCAAATGTGTTTGAAAATGGTGAAATTTAGCAATTTATACAAGAGGGAGAAAAGATTGGCATCAGCAATATACGTAGGTACTCACAAAGACTTACAGGAATCTTTATGCAACAGTGTCTGTATTAGTGCATGACCAAGCTAGAAGGAACATCTTATCATTCTTGATTTGTACATATACATTTCTACTATTTATTTTTGGTATTATCTTCAAGATGTGATACAATTCACTGTTTTTCAGTGAATTTCATACAATCTCCTGATACCTTAGCAAGAAACAGCTTGATAGTACTGAACTGTCTATTCTCAGCATCCTGCCCTGCATGTACTCATCTATGTATCCACATCTTTAGAGCATACGTTTCTGAGGAATAAGTACAGCTCTCCTGCTGAACCTGAGGCTTCTTGTAATCAAAACAGCTAATAAGTATGTCTGGATTATCAGCCTTTTATGTATAACGTATAAAACAAGTAAACTTATGCCTGTTGCATCAACAACTAGAAAGCTGGAAACTTCTGAAGGAAACGGGTGACCAGCTAGATATAAATACTTGTATACTACTATGAATATTAAATATGTCTTTTTCTTGTTCAGTTTTCTATTGCTGTTTAACCTGAATTAAATTAATTCAATAAAACAAAGCTGCAAAGGATTTGTTAAAGAATTGGGCAGGAAAGATAAAAGAATAGCCCAGATAAGGAACATTCCTCAGAACATGGGCACGAGGTTTATAGTTAGAAAGAGGAACTCCTTTTGCCTAAGCCTGCAAAGAGGAAGATCAGAAAACCCTGATCTGGTAAAAGATCCTGTCCTACAGACAGGAAAAGGTTTGAGGGTGAAGTAAAAAAGGCTGTCCAGAGTAAGAAAAATCTGTCAGCCTGGAAAATTCAGCAGCAGTCAGAACAACCTGTAAAGCAAAGCAAGTTGTTACTCCTGTCTTGGATAAAAAGGACAAGGTGTTATTGAATAAACTGTGAATAAACAACAAATGTTTAGTATGTGGATGTAGACCTTCAGCTTTTTACTTCTGTATGCTGAAAAGTTGCTTAGAGGTCTTTTTTATGAGGGCTACTGTTCAAGGCTTCAAAAAGATAAAGGAGAGCCCATGCCTGCACCTGCGAGAGTACTCACTGATACTCATGGGACTGAGTTGGTACGTAGGGCCTGACTGGAAAACTGGTGGATTAAGGGATTCCACTCCCAGAGAAGTAATGACCTGAGACTGACCAAGGGGGAAGAGAAGAAAGACATAGTGTATTTGTTAGATCTCAAAACGTTAAAGAATACAGAAAGGCATGGATTGCAAATGTTGACATTCAAAACTATGTTTCTGGAAAAACTACTATATTATTTACTAGACTTTCTGAGCAGTGAGGATGGATATACTGTATGTATCTCAACTATTGATATTGTATTGACTTCTTCACTTATTTCCTTGGTGGTATATTCCCACACTCTACATAGTCACAAGTAATTACTGTTTCAGAGAAAAGAAAATAACATGATAGGGAAATATGGACAATATCATTACAAGAATAAATCTAAAAATCTTTTTTCCTATACTGCAGCTAGTAGGCTGCTCAATTAGAAATTGTGTCAGATTGCTTAGCATTGATTATAAATAGCTTGCCAATTTTACTAATATGACACTCTAAAGCAAATGCCATTCACCAGTGGTGCAATAGGCAAACTAGCCTCATGGCAGCCACGTGAACATACTGTTGTGCTTACACAGAGTAAAAATCAGTTCAAATCTGACAAACTCAGTTCAACAAAGTACATGCAAATTCTCAGTCATCTGATTTAATCTTTGTACCTAGTTTTATTTTTGGTATATGCACAGGTGTTCATAGTCACATCCTTGTTCAATCAAATGTAAGTACAGTGTAAAAGGATCTTAAAATGAGTGTAAATGTGAAGTCTGCTAATAGTTGACTGAATAGTTAAAGGACATTTATTAGGCCAGCACCTGTATGCATAAGTATCTGGACACAGACAGATTCATTTTTGCATTTTGAGAAAAATAGAAAGGAAAATTTATGACATGAAAAAAGTAACCTATCATGCTATACTAGCAGATTTAGACAGTTTATAATCACAGAGAATAGTTTACAGCTGAACCAAGGGTTTTATGGCAAACCAATACAAAATAGTATTATATGCCGGTTGAAAAATCCTTCCAATTTACAAATAAAAATCAAACAAGTGATTTCACAAACTCTTGATAAACAGGAAGTAATTAACACATCTGAAAAATTTGATCAACTCTGTATTCACAAGGTGAAGAACTTTGCTACCCCTTTGATGAGACCTTGAATCAGCTAGAATTTTGAGGTGGACTTGCCTCAGCTGATTATTGAAGTCGGCACCCGAAAAAGCACTAGATGGGTGATAAAAACCCTGGAATGGGCAGGTTCTCCAGCCTAGAACATGAGAAGGCCAGGAATCAATCCTACTGGCTAAGACAGCCTAAAAGCAATCTCCTCCTTGTGTATATGCCATACCCTTGTGACATGTGGCACCTCTTCCAGGCTTGGGCTCAGGCCAGGAACTTTTCAGCCACAAACTCAGTATACGAGTCCCCTTTCGGCAAGAGCCAGACTCTGAGGACTGCCTGGATGTTCGCTCTCTGCTTTTCTCAGCAGTCTCCTCTGTTGACAAAGGGCTGCTTGCTGGGTTTTCCTCTTAGCCTATCTCATCTTTACAAAAGTCTCTTTCCCCAGGAAATGCCAGCTGCCCTCTGTAGAGGCACATCTGCTCCACTGCCAGGAAATCCCCTGCCTCCACTCCAGCAGCCAGGACAGGACAAAGGTGGTGGCTTCCTTGCTACTTCATTGTCATCCCCTTCCAAAAGGATAACAATGTAATGACATTCAATGGAAAACAAGGACATCAACTGCATTGCATTTCTAAAAAAATGTAATCTTTAGTGGTTATTGCTGTGAAACCAAGAAAGGAGAAATCTAAGGCCAAATAGGAATCAGAAGCAATTGCATTGAAATCAGTGAAGCTATTCCTGACCAGAAGAGTAACCTGCTTTCCTGTCATAGGACTACAAAGGATTTCAGAAAAAATAATTTAAGAAGAGGAGATTCTTGCACTGCATTTTCTTTACATATCTTGGGTCTGCCTTCTGGTACCATCTTCTCGTATTTGTACTCTTAAGATCTATGTGATTATGTATTCATTCTTTTTCCTGTACCTAATAATGTATATTTAGCTTTTCAATTACAATCAGGCATTGTACCCACTTCTAAGGCCAATATCCTTATTTTTTATATTAACATATTTGTCCAGGTTTGCTTGGGAAAACGCCCTGAATTGGTATACTTGGCATTTTAAAGGTTAAATAGGGAGATATTTAGATATTTAGTTTCTCTGAAACTTTACTGGTGAAGCATTTATTGCCTTATATTCTTAGGAAAGTTATATCTCCTGGGAAGCAGAGCATTTGTTGCACTGCCAAAATCCATAGTTGTGGGAATTGTATAAAACCCCATGGAAGGGAAGGAGTGCAAGATAACCCCCCTCCCCCCCGTCTAGCTCTCATACAAGTATTATTAAAAAATGCTTTCCATTATTTATTTCACTAGAATCAAACACACTGATCCACTTGCAGAAGCAGGCACAAATCCACTGAAGTATATGACTATGGATCCACTTATAACAATGGTGAATTTGGCCCTTACATATACAGTTTTATTTCTCCTCTAAGCTAAAAATACCTTTACATTTCAAGACTACCCTTTATTTGAGTTTACATCCCTTAGGACCAACATACAGCAAAGCAGCGAATAGGCTGGAGGGGCTTTAGTGAACAGAGAACTCACAAAATGTGATCATATTGTGCTTTACAGCATGACTAAATCCCAAGGGATCTCCCACATACAATTCCTAAACACTGAGAAGAGTTAAAGCTGTCTGAATAATCTATGGAAATGTGAGTTTCAAGCACTGATAAATTGGGACTGCCAAGAATAAACTCACTTTAAAATGCCAGCAATTTTTTTCAGAGAAACAAAAAAATGATGAGAATATCTTTTTCTAAATTTCATACACAGCAATTACTATGTATCCATTCTTGCTCCCCACACACCCAAATTGCTTGAAATAAGTTGTCAAAGTAAATTAGCTATTCTTTCAACATTGGTAAATTATTCTTCTATTGTGTACTCCCAGTTTGATAATTTAGGATACGATAATTTTCATTTACTTAGTGTCTTTGACAATTTTGGAACAAAATACTAAGCCATTTCTTTTAGAAACCTATTAGGTAATTATTATTGTAAAGAGAATTAGCCTAGTTAGATTTAAGAGGAGAGAATTGATGGTCATAAGATGGAGGTCACAAGGAAAGGAACTATGAAGTAAGATTACTGGGATATGAAAAATATCCAAGTCATAATACACATTCCGCATATACAAATTTGACTGTATTCTCACTTCTCCATAAATCAGTAGCATTTTGTCCAAAACCAATGTCATTATGCCAGCAGAAAGAAACTAGAATTATACTAACAGGATGGAGATACTGAGAGGAAAATGTCTCTTCCTTTTGGCCTATCACAAGCTGCTTTTTCATCTTAGCTCCACGTGTTTCTGGATTTGCCGAGGCTTTCAGAGGCCAACAACCCTCATAACACAAGCTCCAGTGCATGGGAACCCCCTGTAATCACCATTGTCCTCTGATCTACGTCCCACCCACCAAACTCATGCAATCACTGAACACCCGTGTCCTCCCAGTGGAGTCTATTCACAGTCTGCTATGTTGATATATAATTCCTGAATCTTTAGGAATTACCTTCACAGAAAAGGTAATGTGGCCCTAAATATGCAGTAAGGACTGGATAAATCTCTGTTATTAATAGCTTTCCTGCACCATACTCTCTGCTTTCTCCAGCCTGACCAATCTTTCCACCTTTCTTCAGAGGAGATCCCAGGGCCTGTGGAACACCCTCTGTAGTATCTAGAAATAGTAGGAAAGAGAAAGCAGTTATCAAAACTGTAAAGCAGACTCTTGGACACAGGGTTCGTAAAAGAAGGACCAAAATTTGATAATGGGGAGGAAGAGATAGCTCAGTGTAAGGAAAAATTAACTTTGCAATATAAATATTAAAAAAGCCTCTTCACATCCTTGAAGAGAATATAATTATTTTAAAACCAGAAAAGCTCTTGACAGTGCAGCTGCTCCCTGTATTCATCTTGTGTGTTGTGAGTCCTTCCTCTGTGAAACAGTTCAGCTTCAGGCCCTAAGTATGCTGGAAGCAAATCAATTTGGTGCTTGTGCAACCTATAAGAAAGATCACCTCTCTGTATGGGGTAAGAATGACTTTAAGTAAAGATTATTTCATATCTTCAGAGTATCCTGAAAAGGATTTGCTGTTTCAGGTAGAGGTGCCACTATTATGGAGACGCTTGTGCCTCTCTAGGTCAGATTTCTACAAAAATGATCCAATCACGGCTCTGGTCAAAAAGGGAGTTCAGTTTGTTCCAGCACACCATGGCACCCCAGGGAGACTCGGGTAGTCACCCAGCAGTATATGTATCCTGGCTCACATGTATGTACTAACTGAGAACATTTCTTATACTGCCTTAGCACTGTAGCTGCACACAATCAGATAGGAAATGCATCTATTTTCATGCCTGGGACTGACTTACCAGATACGCTTTATTCTGCCAGCACCTCTAGGTGGATTATTTATTAAAACGGACCAACATATTACTTGAATGAGTTTGGTAGTAAAGATTACTGCATTAACTGCAAGGATTCAACAATCACAAAAGAAACATTTTCTGTCTGATATCAGGAGAGGTGGCTAGAAATGCTGAGAATTTATAAACATGGTACTTTGCTGAAGAAGAAGAAAACAAGTAACTGCTTGACTACTCATGGTCTTACAGGAAGAGAGATCGTGGTCTTGAAATACAAGCAAATTAATATTTTGGCAAAATAATTTTTGCTTTAAGACTAAAACATAATTATTAAATGCATGCCTAGGGCAACATACACAGTATGCACAGCCACATAGGTCTTTTTGTGTCCTTTGTTAGGTTTCTTATAATGTGACTGAAGCCTGTTCTTTGAGGATAGCATTGGCTTAAATCACCTGACATATAACAAAAATAAACCATGCATTTCAGATCATTCAATGGGATTAAGATTAAAAAGGAATACGAAAAATTTTCTCTGTAAAACCAAACTAATAATGAAGAAAAAATTACTATAAACCTAGGAAGAAAGAGAATAATCCTTTTAATACATGCCTTTTCTATTTATTTTCTTTATCAAGAAATCCTAAATCTGAAAGTAAATCCAGACATATTCTGAGTTTTGAAGAAAGCAAGGACTGATGTACATCTCTTGCTGTATTTCTTGGAGCAAGGCCATTGCAAGATTCTTCTTAACATAGGAAACAGAGCAAGTTTAACCTGATGTTTAAAGTAACAAGTCCATGTAACTGCTGAAATTAAGCACAAATGGTGCAATTCTGAGAGGGAATGGAGTTCAAGAAACATTTTTAAATCCAATAAGAAAGCTTGCTTTTATTGTAGGCAGGCTGGACTTCACTGAAATCATAGAATCATAGAATAAACAGGTTGGAAGAGACCCACCAGATCATCGGGCCCAACCATTCCTATCAAACACTAAACCATGTCCCTTAGCACCTCGTCCACCCGTGCCTTAAACACCTACAGGGAAGGTGAATCAACCACCTCCCTGGGCAGCCTGTTCCAGTGCCCAATGACCCTTGCTGTGAAATTTTTTTTCCTAATGTCCAGCCTAAATCTCCCCTGGCGGAGCTTGAGGCCATTCCCTCTCTTCCTGTCCCCTGTCACTTGGGAGAAGAGGCCAGCTCCCTCCTCTCTACAACCTCCTTTCAGGTAGTTAGAGAGAGCAATGAGGTCTCCCCTCAGCCTCCTCTTCTCCAGGCTAAACACCTCCAGCTCTCTCAGCCGCTCCTCATAAGGCCTGTTCTCCAGCCCCTTCACCAGCTTCATTGCTCTTCTCTGGACTCGCTCCAGAGCCTCAACATCCTTCTTGTGATGAGGGGCCCAGAACTGAATACAGGATTCAAGGAGCAGCTTCACCAGTGCCGAGTACAGAGGGAGAATAACCTCCCTGGACCTGCTGGTCACGCTGTTTCTGATACAAGCCAAGATGCCACTGGCCTTCTTGGCCACCTGGGCACACTGCTGGCTCACGTTCAGTCGGCTGTCAACCAACACCCCCAGGTCCTTCTCCTCCAGGCAGCTTTCTAGACAGACTTCTCCTAGTCTGTAGCACTGCACAGGGTTGTTGTGCCCCAAGTGCAGGACCCGGCATTTGGCCGTGTTAAACCTGACATTGGACTCTGCCCAGTGGTCCAGCCTATTCAGATCCCTTTGCAGAGCTTACTTGAGAAGCTGATCTATAAGTTATTTCATTCAGCCAAGAAAAAAATAACAGCACAAGCATTTCCTTCACTCCTGTCGTTACCCACAGGCTTTACGCAGGCTCCGCATTGCAGGATGGGGAGTCCTCGTGCCCGCTCCCCAGGGCCCTCAGCAGGGAACATCCCTGGGACGGCAGGAAACCCACCTGCCAATTGAAAGGCAGCAACCCTGCATGTGTAGTGATGTGAAGGTCAGAGGCACAGAGGGTTGCGTAGCCTGTCCAGCCCCAGTGCTTAGGAGGTGACCGAGAAGCTTTAAAAGAGGCTTGGGCTGCGCTTGCCCCAGCACGAGCTGGAAGACGCAGGCCTGGCCTCCCCTGCAAACCACACGGCAAACACAATTAAATGCCTTTTCAGATCCCTCTGCTTTGCAGGGAATAACGATACCGATTATAAAGAAACATTTCAGCATTTCCCTTTATTCCCTCATTTGATCTTAGCAGGAATGACTCTGATAAAACTGATACACAGTATCATTTTGATAAAATACCTATTGCTTGTGGAATAATGCTGTCCTGGCTGAGGCTCACTCTTGAAAGCCCTTATCCTTTTGTATTTTCCAGCTTTTCAGAACTTTTTTTTTTTATATATTTGTCAGTTCAATTTTGTTAGAAGCTTATCCAGACGCCTCTATACTTGGAATTGAAAAAAAAAATTACTTTGTTAAGATGTTAGGCAGCACTGAATGTAGTTATCATTATTGTGGCCTTTATATCTACATTACAATTTTGTCACAAGCTAAATGTAATATCTAGAAATTCCCTTAAAATAAAAACTAGTGAGTGTGTTATGAAATTACAGCCAGGACAGATGGCCAGATCCTGTCATTGGAAATAAAAGTAACGTTATAAGTGTATAACTCCATTGGGGAAATTGAGTACCATAATAAAGTAGACTTCCACTTTCTGCAATGAAATTCAATGACTGTTGAGGAGTTTAGGGTTTAGAAAATTGAAAAATGAAACCTTTGGTTTTCCGCTGCTGTTTGATGATGTGTAGCAAGTCCCTTTATGGACTGAGGCTAACATCCAAATAGTAACAAGCTTGCAGTGAATAGAGCCCACAGAGGATCAGCTACTAAATCTTGCAATAAAAGCTGTGTGATTTACAGTAAATTCCAGAGGGCTGACAGCACCACAGCTGAGGGCATAAACACTTCTTTCATGGCTGAAGCTTCAGTCAGCTCTGTCTGCTGTGAAGTACAATCGAGCAGTGAGGCATGCTGCTTACCAGCAATGACTTTGATAAATAACTAGGAAGTCCCACTGTTGGCTTAAAACTAGAAGTTGTTCAGTTGCAATTCTGCATTTGTCCTGCTTTAATGGGTATGGAAGTGGCTTTAGCTGTAATCTGTCAGTGATTGATTAGACCTTCCTGGATCCTTCCCCCGCTCCACTCCCAGCTCCCTGCTCTCCACAGTTAAAACAAAATTGGTACATATCTTACTGCCCTCTTATGAGGAAAGTAAACACTCTTAATTCTGCTCAAGTGAGTATAAGTTAAATGCCTACAACTGATAAATTGTTGACAGACAACATGTCTTAACAATGGAGTATCTAAACGAGCAGGTGTTTGTGCAACTTCTGCTCATCGTTTAGTTATGCTGGGGTTTAAATGCCTAATGAGCATAATTAATGTTTTCATGCATAGGTACGAAAGCTTGGCTGGAGCAAAGCCTCGGTTTCGTAACCGCAGAAGTATGGATATCCCAAGCCTAACATTGGATCCTTCGTTAACATGCTGTATAAGTTGGATGTAATGTTAAACACGTGCACGTATGCCACGAAGCTAGTCAGAAAAGGAGCATAGAAGAAGCTCCAATAATGGTTGAAATACTTGGTCATTCATTTTAGATTCAGATGCATCTGGGTAAAATGCAATACATAAATGTTCTGCTTTGATTTGGCAAGGTAGGGGAGTATTTTTCTTACAGTAAAGATTCAGATCATTCTTTTATTTTCAGTTAGAAAGGGAAAATAAAACCCCAAACAAATCAAAGGAATACTACATCCAGAAAAAAATGTCCATATTAAAAAGGCCATATGAGAAAGTCTCTTTACCTGGCATCAATATAAAATATGAAAATTCAGATTGTACCATCTGACTTACACAAAATCTTCACTGGATGATGGACACAATTCTCAATAAATATAGATAAAACATTATTATGACACAGTGTAAGCACAGACCTAGCAAAGAGCAGAGTAGTACTGAGTTCTACATACTGTTTCCCTACAATTTTATAACTAAATTACTACAAACAAACCAGAATGTATAATATGATGCAGAGCTGCTGTATGATCCCTAAGAATGGTAAGGGTAAATATTGAGTGGGCATAGCCTTCAATTAGAGCAAACTTGATTCTGCATTCTTAATTCTGCCTCCACTGCCTCTACAATTACTGGGAATGAGGGAAAAGGATTCTATGGACTTACCATTCCTCTGCAGCAAAGTATTCTGCTTTTAATAAAAGGTATTGAAACTGCATTCTTGCTTTACTTCAGATTTCCACCTTGATTATTGAGAATTTCAGTTATTGTTTGTTTAAAAAAATCCATTTCTTTACTTGTATATGCCACCATATTTATTTTCTAAAGGTCTGTGTAGGGGAGGGCCCTCTGGTTTTGACACAGAGGCATTAGTGTCCATTGAAAGCAAATGGAGACATTTTCCTGTTTTAGACTTTACTTAACATGGAAAGGAACAGTGACAAGAAAGAGGGTGATCTCATGCTTAGTTTTGGGGAGTATCTTGCTGCATTCACTCATAATGCATGCTGAGTATATTCCTTATGTTTTCATCAAATGAACCACAAGACTATCAAATAAAGCAATGCCACTAAAAGAAAACATATTCTAGTAGCATTGTATGACTTGATTTTAACAAAGTAATTTTCAGTCCTTTTTTAAAAAGCTATTAAGTATGATTTTTCATTTCTGAAACTATCCACTTCTCATTGACTGACCTACATGCAATGAATTGTTCCGAAAACATTATAAGGGCAATTATTGTTGCCTTGAACTTCTCTTGCCGTGTCAGAGTAGCAAGAAATAAGACATGGGAGAAGGTAGTGTTTGATTAGCTTGAACATTTGTGAAAAAGGATTTTTACTCCCCTAAGGATTTAGGAAGTAGCCTACCCATAAGTATAAAATCAAGGAGAGATTTGCATACCTGAGAAACAGCAGTTCAAGAAGGAGAATGTGAGGTCAATCAGGAGTAACTAGTTAAGAAATTCAATTGGTGGCTATTTTCCCCATGCTTTTTTATACTTGTGATTTAACAGTAGTTGATCTGAACTGCCATTAGTAGCTGCTGAGAGAATCAAAAGCTTAGGTCAAATTCACATATTAGACTGTGAAGCCCAGTTACACTTCTGTAAGGTAAGTATTCTACATTTCTTTAAAAAGGACAGAGGTCTTTTTTCCCATTTAGAATGTCAGTCCCACAATAATTGCTTATTATATCTATCAAAGTTCTAGTAACTCTAATAACATGTTTTTCAGCTGTATCACAAGTGCTTTAAAAGCTAATAAAGTTGCAGCAAAGGTGTGAGGATTTTTAATTGTAATGAATTCTTAGAAAATAATTTTAGGATTCTGTCCAGAGGAAGAGACACTGTGGAGAGGATATGGATCTCTGAAGTTCTGCCCACTGATTCAGCAAGAGATCACTGATTTGTACTATCCAATTTTTCACCAGCTGCAGATTCTAGGTTGGACACAGAAAGCTTATTTACATGAAACTTCTAACTCCTTAGTTTTTGTGCACAGTCACCTCTGTCTCTCATCCCGGCTCAGCAAAACCAGTTTTACAAACATGCTCTGCCAATAATTATGCATCTTCAGTTGTTGCTGATTAATGCTAAACTTGAATTTTATTATAAATCAGTTGATGTGCACAGTTTGATAGTGCCTTTTGTAAGAATGAAAGCTATCCATGTGAAGCAGTTTTTACTGTTTAGTAACTGAGTTCTATTTTAAATTCCATCATTCAGAAGAGTAAAGTATAGCAAACACCATTTAGTAGTGACACATTTCATTTGGACAGCCACTTAATTGAGATATCTTCCAGGGAAACTGTTTAGTCTACCAACTGTAAATGGCAATGACTACTGCTTAATCAGAACCATTTTAGCATAAATTTTGCTTAATAGGGAAACATTTGTCTGGTGACAAATACTTAAATAGTGTTTAACCAAGTGTTAAATAGTTATAAAATTCTAGACTCTCCTTTTTAATTTTAATAGTGAAGTGCCAGATAAAGGGTAGAGGAAAAAATAGAAGATGAAATGCTGTAAATATCCTGGCTTTTTATTTAGTTTGGGTTTTTTTGTTCTTGTTAAGCAGAGTATTTTGACATTGTAACACTTTTTCAACTATTTATAAGACTTCATCTCTTAATGGGGACAAATACTCAGAAAGACAGAACATTCACATATAATCTAATTAACAGATTTGTGCTGTCAGCATCAATAATAATAACGTGATAACGTGTATGTGCCCTGCCAAAAGGAGTCTTGAGTCCCTGTTATAATCACTCCCAGCAAAAATAAAGGCAAAATTCAGTCCTAACATCAATAGCCAGAGATCACCTACTCATTCCCAAAAATGAACTACACACATGAAAGGACCACTGAGAACAACTTATCTGAATATATTGCATAAACTTACCTAAAATAGTTATGCCTGTACACAAAAAAAGAAAGAAAATGGTAAAAATTAAAACAATCATTTCATGGTCCCATCAGAAGGAGCATACATATTGACTCAGGAAAATATAATGGGTAGAAGTCTTCCATATTAACAGCCCCTTAATGAAGAGATTTTGCTCCCACCAGCCAGTCTGTCATCTCTTAGACAGTATATAAAGATGGCAAGAAGTGTCTTCTGCTGTCATTTACTGTTTCAGGAGATATGTTATCAGGCAGTCCCTCAGGAGTATTGCTACTATTAATAATTATAGCTTAAGTATCCAGTCCTATAAAGGACTAAGCACCTCAGTGAGAAGTCAAGAGGCACAAAGAACTATTGAAAGGCTGAGCACCATCCTGGATCAGGCCCTCCAGTACTTGTAGTAAGCACTTGAATCACTCTCATGGTACAATGAGCAGCCAATGCAATGCAATGAATCATAGCACATGTAAAAGGTTTTCTTGAATAAATGGTTGAACTAATAATATCCTATTTAATTAGCCAAAAACCATATTGAAACAACTCACAGAAAACATGGCAGGGTAATCTCCACAATATACAGCAGCTGACTAGTTAACTGGGTATTGTGTAGATGGGTGACTATAACCCAAATATAGAGGTATCCATTCCAATAGGCTGTATGACAAGTAGTCTATTGTTCCATTAATTTCTACTTTTAAAAGTTAATTTCTTCACTTTTTAGTATTAGTCACGTATTATAAGAATTAACATAAAGGTGATGATAATGCATGATCTTTATATGCCATCTTATTAAAATGAAGCTATTTTTAATACTTTTAAGAGGCCTATCAGAAAACACAATTTATATCCTCAAAGTATATTTTGTCAGTTTCAAGTATAATTTTTGCATTCATATTCTTTTATGAATTTTAATGGGACACTTAAATTGTAATTATTCCTCTCAGCTCAAATGCAGGTAACAAATGGAATTCAATCAGTGTTTGCGCATAATGACCATCATTAAGAGAGAAATAATAATGACATTCTCTCTGCATTAAACTTGCAGACTCTTTACACAATGATCTGAATCCCATTATTGATCTCCATGGAGATATGCAATTGTCACCTATTCTGCATAATATCTGAATGTTAAATACATTTGTTTGGAACAAATATTTTAATGAATACAGTCAGTTCCACTTAATTAACTATCTGATAACTGAATATTTTTGCTTAATAATTGAGCATGGAAATCAAAATTGTCCTATTTTTTAATCAGATGCACTTGAGATTAGACATAGATATTCATGTAAATGTTTGTAAAATGTACATATAGTTTAAAATTACCACTAGATTTCTTTAGAGAATGCATATTAAAATACCAGCAAAGTTTTTCAGAAACAACTTTTTCTTCCCCTTTGTTTTTAATTAACCTGGTGAAAGCTTTACATTCAAAACTGTTTGCTTCTACAACTACCCCTTTCCTTTTGTGCTAAGTTCTCTCATAAATGTGTTTGCTACCAAAAGGTTGCTCATGAAGGTTTGAATATTGGCACTGAGCTTCTCTAATGTCTTATGAGAAATAAGCAGTGAATTATTTGTTTCAGGAACCAGATGGCTACAAGTATCTCTATTTTGTGTACATACATAAGAAATGAAGAGCTAGGAAGGTGAGTTTTCACATCTTTCAGACCCGGCCACCTTGAAAAAGATGACCACATTCTTTTTTGCTCACGTCAGCATTCTGAAATAAAACAAGCAAATAAACCCACCCTTAAATGTAAAACAAAGAACTGAAGTTCTCATGCAGTCATTATTTTACACTGATAAGAATATCTCATGCATTCTAAATTAAAAAGTCCAGGGTGATGAAGGAGATCTATGATAAAGATTGCTGAATCTAACCCTGCCTGTATAATAAAGCACCTGAAACTAAATAAAAAGCAATTCCAACTGGCATTAGGTGAACCTACCTCTGGAGGCAGCCATCTTGTTAAAAAGAGCACTTCTGGTGGCCCTGGCAATGGGAGAGGCCAGTAATAGATGCCTTAGAGGAAAGCATGAGAAATCCCAGAGTGGATAATTAAAAAAAAACTGGGCCATAGGGGAAGTTTCCTCCCATTCTCAGTAGCTGGCTAATGCTGTAAAACATGAAGAGCTGTATACTTTGTTTAAAGAAATGCTGAAACTATAGATTTTTTTTGTTATCCATGTAAATTCTTATTTTTTTCTTAGGATCCCGTTGAGCTCTTGGATTCAATGATCTCTTACGGCAAAGCATTCTGCCATATCTCTGCATTTTGTGAAAATGCTCATTTACTTGGGAAAAGGACAAAAGATAGACTGATTTACATTCTCTATAACATTCATTATTTTGTTTATCATAATCCTTTGTATGTGTCTCCTCTTCAGAGCTCAGTTTCAGAATCCTCAGTCTTTCCATGTGTCTATTTCTATTTTGAGGCCAATAAGAGGGATTGAAACATCTTCCTTTCAAATCTAAGTCTCAAATTAAAGTCGGTGTGCAGGGTATTCCGTGGATGGTGCAGAAAGTGGTTACTATACTACAGCCTGATCGATTAGATTAGATAAATGGCCACTGTGTGCCTGTTCTTCCTCAGCAGGAAACTTCACTGGCAAAATATTGGAACTTTTTATTTTCAATGTACTAACCTAAATCAACTCATCCTGAAATCAGCAGTAACAGTTTCCACTAATACCAGGCAGAATGGAGCTAAACTAATATTGAGAACTTTTATAACTTAGATGCATTGCATTCACTGCAGCCATGGCACAAGACAGAAAGAACAAATAAGGGGACTGGAAGAGCTTGATGGAAGCCTTTTTTTTTTCAAGACTGAGAATTTAATGATGACAGATTTCTAGAAAGGGGCTTCTTGAAACCTTGACAGGTCAACTTTCTGCAAGACCAGTCTAACTGCCTCCAACACAGGTTAAGCTCAGGAACATGCTGTCTTTTTATTTAAACCTCAAATCAGATTCCTATCAAAATCAGTCAATATGTTTATACCAGTTTTGTGAAGTTAGAATAAGGACTAAAGCAATGATGTTTCTAATACATATTTTAATCACCCACCCATTCAGCATGTCTTTTGGAAACTAAATGGAATTTACTTATCCATTTCTCTTTACATCTCCCAAAAAGAAATAGTAGATATACACAAAATTAGTGAAAAATAAAGCCTTTAAAATGAGAATAATTTTTGCTAGGAAAATACATTTGAAAAACTGAAGCAAGCCTCTGTGTTTTATGCTTCCTCCCTCTTTCTCTCTCAAAATCAACAATCAATTAAAGTAAGAGAAATATTCTGGCAAGCACTATATAGAGAATATTGGAAGATCAGATATAGAATGAAAGACTGGGAGAAGCATGGGGGGAAATTTTAAAGCAGGCAAAGTTAGAAAGTTAATTTGAAAATCACCACCAGAAACAAAGACATTTAGCAGAATATTCTAGATTAATCCTATACAGGACAGAATAGTATTTGATCCACAATACCAAAAACATTGCTTCAGTAGCTGCACAATATTCCAGTGTACTTGCAAAGGACTACTTAATCAGGATCTGTGTATGCCATCTCTAGCCTGGGTGGTACTGGGAGTATTTGTATATCTCTATATTTGATCATTCCCTTTATATTATACAGAATGCATGACATCCCATGGATGGATGCAGAATGTGTTTACTATACCACAACCTGATCATTATCTTGGGTGAAGGCCAGAATACATCCAGTACTTGGTCATTATTATGGGGGCTGCATACTAGTAATTGATCACTCTTCCAATACTGTACAAGAGCTCTTAGGGTGTGTGGAGGGGAAATACATTCTCTATGTAGATTCTACATTTATTTTGTTTTGGACAGTGAAGTATACTAAGAGTGAATTAGAAAATGTGTGTGTCTTCATTGTTGTTTGTCAGAGGAAGGAACTGTTCTTTTGAGAGACAAAAATAAAGCAAATCATTCCAGAATACTTATCTATGATATGGCAAAAGAGCAAATGTTTGGGGAAACAAAATTAATATTGCTCAAGGAATACCAGTAATGTATTATAAAGAGATAAAACGTATCAACGCACAGTTGTTTTAAAAAATACATAAATAGAAAGGAAAAGAGTGTTACTGCTATGGGTAGAAGTGTACACATAGTTGTATAAAACAAAACAACAAGATTATGGTGGATGACGAAGTGGTTGGGTAGTAACATCTTCACCACACATTTTACATTAGAGGCAAAAAGCAAGTCTATTAGATATCACAGATATGCTTGTTGCTCCTTGTTCTGTTGCTGGGTGCCACTGAAAAGAGTCTGGCTCCATCTTCTTGACACCAACCTTGCAGATATTTATAAGCATTGATAAGATTCCCTGTCAGTTTTCTCTTCTCCAGGTCTCTCAGCCTTTCCTTATAAGAGAGGTGCTCCATTCCCCTAATCATCTTTGTAACCCTCCACTGGACTCTCTCCAGTAGTTCTTTGTTTTCCTTAAACAGAGGAGACTGTAATCAGGCACAGTACTCCAGATGGGGCCTCACTAGGGCAGAATTGAGGGGGAGGGTAACCTCCCTCAATCTACTATCCAAACTCCTCTTAAAGCACCCCAGGATATCATTCTTGGCCATGAGGACACATTGGTGGCTCATAGTTAACTTATTGTCACTAGGACTCCCAAGTCCTTCTCCACAGAGTTGCTTTCCAGTGGGTCAACTCCTAACCTCCATGACTCCACCATGTTGCGTTGCTGGCTTGTCTTTCCTAAAAAGTACACAGCCATCCATGACAGCATTCCAGTCATGTGAGCTATCCTACATTGTCTCTGTAATTGCAATGAGATCATGGCCCTGAAACTGCACACAGATCTTTAGTTCCTCCTGTTTGCCCCCTGCTGTTTGCATCAGCATTTTGAGGAGGTAATTGAGCATGCAAGTATCCCAGGAGGGGTGCAAGAGGATCCACCATAGCCATACAAACCCTTGATGTCTTTGACCTTCTCATTCTCATTGTTGAAGGTAGCTAAGGAGCATTCATCACTGCTCTGGTTAGTGGCTTATTCCCTATGTCTCAGTGATGGCATGAGCTTTGTCTTTCAGTTTAAAGCCCACCTCATCAAGATGGGCAGCCTTCTGCTAAAGATTCCTTTGCCCCTTCTATATAGGAGGACCTATACCTCCTAAACAGGTTATAGTCATTAAAGAATGTTTGGTGTCATGAAAACCAAATCCCTTGCAATGGCACCAGTCATTAAGCCATTTTTTTCGATTTCTAGCTGCTCCACTTCTGGTGACTGGTAAAATGGAGGAAAAAATAAATTAGGCACCAATAGTTTACCCTCGCCATCAGGTGAATAATAGTGTTGCTGTTGATGACAGTGTTCCAAACAAAAATGTATTTAATAAATTGAATTTTGAATGGAATGGAAAAAAGAGATTGCCATAGGCAATAAGGAGGATGGGTGTAATTTTTGCAGTTTAGCCTGTGTTGCTACATACAAAAGGTAAACTGTAGGATTGTCAATTGATGTAGTTTTTTTTTTAAAAAGAGAAACGTATGGCACAATAATTATTATTAGTCAGAGATAATGCTATTTTATCTCTCTGCTCATTTTCACGAGATCATGTCCTACCATTTATATAGAAAGGGAGAGAAACAAGCCAAGAAACTTTATTTACTTGTTCAGGATATTGTTCTTGAGGTGATTTATCCCCATTACTGACTTGGCTATTTTTCAGTCTGTGCATTTATTTGTTTTCAAAGTGCAGTGCCAAGATTAGCTAGGATGCTGTCTTTACAGCATTATTTTTTAATTGTTAGCAATCCCAGGATCAGAAATATTGCAATATATTTATAGATAGAGCAAAACAAGAAGCTAAAGTGCAGGGTGACATTCTGCTTGCACTATTACACCAAATCAAGGTAGCAAGCAATGACTAAGAACTTGTCAACACTTCACTGGGTCTTCATTTATCATAGCTACTATAACAGAAAATAACAAACAAGTCACTTGCCAGGTTAATTTTTTTCCAAGGACAGAACTCCTTCATTAGACCTGTAAATAT
Organism: Clamator glandarius; assembly: GCA_033459285.1. NCBI lineage: Eukaryota > Metazoa > Chordata > Aves > Cuculiformes > Cuculidae > Clamator > Clamator glandarius. The sequence goes on along the minus strand of JAUNZM010000955.1, from coordinate 15,971 downwards.
ATTGGCCAAAGAAAAGGGCCAAGTGCCATATTGCATTGCCTAGGGGAAGCGTTGCTGAAAACAGTTAAACGGCAAAGTCAATCCACAGTCATCACTTTTCAAGGCTACATGTTTGTAAAGGCAAAATACAACTGAGAAAGATATTCCCATCTGGAATAACTAAGAGGCTTACAGAAAACAAAACTAGACACGTTTTTCTAAAAAAGAAGAGACGTATGTCTAGGTTTTCTACTGAAGCTTGAAAACAGAAGACACCTAGAATTATTTTGGAAGGTGGAAAAAGCCAAAAAATTATGGCATGCTTAAATGATGCACTAAAGTTTGTAATATGCATCCCACGTGTGGATTGTAAACACACAGTAAACACACTGTAAACACAAGATAAGAAAGTGCAGCTCCCTTTTAAGCCAGGAGAAAAACTTAAAGATGTCAGTGTTATACTATGTTCTAAGTAACAGGAGGAAACCTGAATCAAATTTCTATTGTTGGGCATTGAAGCAGGACATAGATATTAGAACTACAGCCATAAAAGAAGCACCAGTTGTAAGAAGGAGCTTGCAGAGGGATAGGCTTGTGAGAAGCAATGCAGAAAGCTTTTGTGCAAAGAAATGCTCAAAATCGGCAATATACTGTTCCACGGTCAATGATGTTTGACCACTGTGCTTCTTCAAGTGATTGACATGTCACTGACTGAACTCAAACACTTGTGAATATGCAGCCAGCAGGGTGTAACAGTATCTAGAGAAAGAAGATAAGCAAAGAGAATGTTGTTAGTTTCTTAGCAATCAGTAAAGATATGCTTACATTGTCCTTTGCATAGCCAGGAGTAGAACCATTATTCCTAATTTTTACCACCTTTTTTGACACAGTTCAAAGTTTCACCAAGGACTTCAGCTGTTTGTTAGTTGAGTATGCATTTGATAGCTTCTGTAGTGACAGAAAAGCACTTTGACTAAGTGTCAAAGGAAAAATGAAGCATCATTTATAAATCAGTAGATGAAAAAAATCCAGAAAAAAAGCAGCCTGGAACTTTCCATTTGCTTATTCATCTTAGGGATATGTAATCTATAGGGCATAACTGAACCCTGTGTTGAAAAAGGCTGTGAGTATTAAGTCAAAGGGTTGGCAGAACTAGATTTGGACCAAGATTTGAACACTTACGACTTCAAACACAAAGCAAGAGCTTAAAACTCAGTTTCAATCCATAACTAACCCACAGTAGTGCACAAGAAAGCAAGCTCAGGATGAAAACTTATTCCACAGTTTGAGAAAGATCCTGTCATGGTATTTTAAAAAAGGAGAAGAAAATGAGGAAGGAGTAGCTAAAAGGAAGAGAAATGTGGAAAATAAACTTCTCTAATTTAGTGCAGATATTGTTTACCTGCAAAGAAATAGATATGGACAGGGCATGTACAAAGGAAAATCTGCTTGCACGCTAGATGTAGGAAGCACAGGTTCCTTATTTGCAATATCAGCTTAAGGTTCTTGCTAAATTCTTATTTATAAGGGAGCAGAAACGCAAGCTGATTAGCTACCGTGTCTCAACCAGTGGAAGCAACACTTCAAAATGAGTTGAGGTAACTTATGAGTTGCATGCACGCTCAGAGAGAATTTAATTTTCCGGAAAATAGCTACAATTGCAACAATTCCAAAACAAACTGATATTCTGCTTCCAAATATTATGAGAGCAAGTAAAGAAGCTACATTCATCAGAAAAGCTGTTCCACAGTAATTACTCACTCAGCTATAATTAATATAACAAAAAAAATAAAACTGCTTTACCATAATCCCCTTTTGAAGTACATCGAGGTTCCCTGGGTTACTTTGTAGAGATTGTAGAGATGGGTCTCCCTTCCAATCATTCTATCTCTCAAAACCAACATTTCTAACTAAAATGGTGAGAGGGAAGGCAAAACCAAAAAAAAGTAGGGAATACAAGGAAATCAACTACAAGGACAAGAGCTGGGAAGCTTGCAAGGAATAACCCAGAAACCACAATACAGTGTTAAGTTTGTGAACTTGATGCAGACAGACAGGAGAGAATCCAAATATCAAAGGATTACCTTCAGAGCCAGGCCTTAGGAGTATTAGTTGCTCCAAAACACTTGAGCTCTGCAGTAAGATAATACTTTATTATAAATTTCTGCTGCTTTTTCCTCTGCTGATTATCTTTCCTGAAACCAAAAGTCAAACAAAAATCATGAGTTGGATGCCTCTTTTCACACTCTGCAGAATATGGAGCCTCTCTTGTGAAGGATAAACAGCTGTTGATTCCCTTTCTCTGGAGAGAACTGGCAATGCTTTCTTCTTAGGTGCCAAACCCCCATGAGATACAATTGCAGAAATATTTTATTTTCAGTCAGGAAAACAAATTTGAACCACATCAGTTGACTCACTGACCGCATTTTGCGATGCAAAGTGCACTAGCCAAATTTTGCCTGATAGACACCAGACTTGAACATTCCTTACAGGTCCTCAGGCATTATGCTCCACCTACTAATGGGTATTCAATTCTTGTGACCAGACCAGGGCAAATACAAAGCAAATGCTCTAAAATGTATAGGATAGACACTGAATACTCAGTCACACCTGTTTTGCCTTGTAAGCCCTTCCCTATTGCATTGCTCTACTTGCTTACATAGATGTAGCCAAAGTCTTTGCTGCACTACCCATGACAGAATTCCTTTATTGTAAGTTTCACTGTATTTGAATTAAAAATGGATGACTCTTACATGCTACTTCCTTATTTGTGGTAGTACAGTAATTATCCAGGTTTTGTAAAGCCACATCCAGTCTGTTTCTTCCAATTTCATTCCAAACACTAAATGCATTAAAGACTCAGAGCTGCCACAGAGGGGAAAAATAAACTCAAACTTCTGTGGCTTCTCCATCCATTCATCAAACCAGCAAAAATCTCTGAATTTCCTCCATTGTTTAGAGATTTAAATTAAAACCATGTGGTTTTAATTTGAAATAATCTTCAGTCTTTCTACTGTATGTTCCTACAGCCTATTCACTTTAGTAAACAGCATTTGCATCATGCAGCAAGAAAATTAGCACTCTTACATTTAGAGGGAGTTTTACATAATATACTTTATAGATAGATATAGATAGATATAGATATATATAAGAAAAACAAACTATTCAAGATGAAAGAATGAAGCATTTAAAAATTACAGAGCAAAATTGCCATTAACACAAATAATAGTATTCAAACTTCCAGAAACAAACTCCTTATTTTATCAAACATAATGGAAAACATAAATGCAAAGCTTTTAAAGTCTGCTTAGTTCTTGACATAAGCAATTGCCTTGGCCCACTATGATTAAAGCTGTTTATCAGCAATGTGAGTTGATACACTAGTAAGTTTAAATGAACTAGTTAAAGTTGTGAGTTTTAACCCTGGAAATGATGACAATAACTGGAAACCTATTCGGATACTTTAAAGGACAGATGAACCCTCTCTCCAGCTCTACATTTCTGTCCTATAGAAATCTCTGATACACTTTCTTCTGGAGAAGTTTCTTCATGTGGGTGTAGAGGAAGCGGCAAAAGGCAGAGAACCACCAGCACTTGACTAAACCATATGAAAATCCAAAATGAGATTGTATTGCAAGCCAGCATCAGTTTATACCAATTTACGTTCATACTTCTAACCCTCCAGGCGAAGAAGTTCCTTCAGAATTGCTTTTCCACACCTTCACTCTCACAATAGATATACTGAGGGATAAACTAAATCACATCATCTGCCATTTAGCTTTGGCTACCTTAAAGATACATAAGTTTGTCTCAGAAATGCTGCAATGCAAAAGTTTCTACCCTAGTTTACCTTTCAATAGATATACTGAAAATGAGACTTAGATATTTATTTTATTTGTCTAGTGTTTCCAAATCAGAACAAAGGCAATTCTGGATAAGGAAGAGCTATTGCGGTCAACAAATCCTGCATTAGCTAGTCAGTAGCCTGAAAAATGGATGTTACTAGTCTGATGATAAAAGTTGTCTCACAAGTTAATTTTTCTGAATAAGGCAAATAATCAAGTTTCCCAAACTCTTAACAAACCAGCAGTTCAACATCCAGAGGTGAGTTTTCAAGCTATGTATTGATGAATGCAATCTCCCACAGCATTTTTCTGGCATAGATGAATCTAAAATTTGGTGAGCACCATGCTAAGATGTATTCTTGTATTCATTAAAAATATGTGTATATATTTTGAACATCTGCTATAATAAATCTTCATAAGCACAATTCAAAAGATAAGCCTGTTTAACATTTCAAGAGTCTTTTAAGTACTGGCATTCTTTTTCAAATCTAAGTTCCAATGCCAATAAATTTTATCTTGATCTATTCAGCATTTTATTCCATGGGGCGCTGGAATGTGTTTACAACAAACATGAACGAATACAAGCTCAGTTGACCATTTATGAATAAAAAAGAGAAGCAGATAAAGCTTTTCATGGGAACATACAGGACAGAAAACTGCAAGAAATTATAGTTTCCAATAGCTGTGATCTCTGGATAATAGCAGCCCAGATTTTCAAGTGAAGACGGCAACATTCGTTAGACCAGAAAGCCCTCTGTCTATGCTGAGGGGAAACAGTAAGTTTAAAGTACAACTAGACAGCCAGGTTCTCATAGAATCTAGTGTGAGAGCTCTGTTGGAAAGAAGTCTGAAAGACCTCTGTGGTCTCCAGAACACAGCAAATGATCTGTAGTAAGTCTTATGTAGAGTTTAAAGCAATTTTCCTTTGAAGGGCACATGAAGATTTAAACTTTGTCAGCTAAGCTGGTTATTGCTCATATATCTGTAATACATATTTTTGGCACAAACATGCAGCTTGTAAAATTGTTTCAAAGACGACTCTTTTAATGCAAGATGGATATGTGTGACCCAGTGTTAATTATCAATGTCAATTATATTTTTGTTTCACAATGGGAGATGTCATTGACATCATAACCGGAGACAGCCAATGATTTTTTTATTCCAGTTATTTATTTAGCATAGTTTGAATCTAGATCTCACCAGTGATGAAGAAATGACCCAGTGTCCTCTGGTTTGGGTGGGGGGGATGAATACATGAACTGCGAAGCTGCAGAAGAAACAGAGATATTTAGCCTTATTTGTAAAACTATTTCTTTTATGGTTAGTAGTACATGTATAAACAGCTACATTAAGATGACCATTCCTTTACCTTGATAGAGCACATGAAGGTCGTGCAGCAGATGTGCCAATGAATCGCAGACGATGCTGGACATTAACAGTTTACTTATTTTAGTTGACATTTAGGCAACAGTTTAAGATGCCTTCTCTGGTATGACATATCTGCAGACTTAATGGCTTCTTGACATAGTTTAGACGTGTTTATGGTCAACCTAATTCATTACAGTTTCTTCAAGCTGTATAAGAATATAGCTCAAACCACGTAACTTTCCCCTAATGCATTCCTTCTCTAGCATGTTCCTTGACACTGATGTTTAAGACTATTTCACAGCTGTCTATCGTTAAGTAACAAATTCAATGCTCAGGGAATTTTAACGACTCTCTGTCTCTCAATGGGAGCAGAAGCAAAGGTAGGTATGGGGTGCTATAAGAATTTTGGAGTTTCAGTGAACTAAATTATAGAAGTATTCTGACAAACTGATTTCTAATGTGCAGCCCAGATTTGCTTTTACTGTTCTCAGAACACGGCTACTTGTGCCTCAGAGAGAAGTAGCTCCACAGCTACTGAAAAAATATGGTGAATGAATATTCATGTTTGAAATGAAACATTTAAACACATTCTTTTCACAGGGGTTTAGAAAAAAACTATGTACATCTTAATTCAAATAACATGTTTAGACCATCAAATATCAGACTGAAAGGTTTTATCATAATTTTCTATAAGATATACCATAGAGGCTTATTAAATTCTCTTGGAAATATGTTTGTATTTGAAACAAGAAAGTTTTCTTATCCTGCTAATTAAGAAAAACAGAGGACCAAACAAACCCAGGGGTCCAAAATCACAGAATGTAATTTTAATCTATTACACTTCAATAATATTTAGAGAGAGATTTTCAAGTTACATACATATTTTTACTGCAAGTTAAGCCAAAAAGAAATCTGGGTTTGACAGTTCTACATAAAAAAGCCTGTAATAGTGCAGCTGTGAGAAAACTAAAAGCACAAACAGCTTTACTAAGATAATATTGCAGCCTTGTAAACCTACTGTAAGTGACAGATCAACATTTTCAAGCAGGGACAAAGTGAATCCATTAGATGAAATACTGCCATCATTACCTATTTTTAGCAGTAATAATAAATACAGTCATTATGATGATGAATAACTAATGAAATGGCAGGACCAGGAAACAGCATTGCAAAGCTTTCAAGAAATTAAAGTAAGATCCCGGAATTGTAGGTATTACCAGTCCATGTGTTGTTTACCTACTGACTTCAACAGGACTTTTCAAATACTGCATATCCTGAAGTTCAACATTAAAGAAGGTAACAAAATAGAAGAAAAACCCCATGTTAGCCATCATAACTCGTTGTAATACAGCATTTAGAACAATTTGTGTCAGGAATTGCCACAGACCTCACTGTTTTACCATAGCACAGAACTAAAATATGTTCCATAATTAAAAACACTTCAAACGATGCTTTAATAGAAGGGAGCCTTGTACCATCCACTCTTCCCAGGACTTGCTAAATTCTATTTATATTTCTAATCAGGCATTAGATAGAGATAATAAAATATGATAAATGGGACATACTCTGCACTGATTAAATGATCAACAAAAAGGCATTACTATGCTTTCATTTACTATGTCAGCACAGTGACTAAAAGCATTTAAAATATCTTATTGCTACCCTCAAAAAAATTTCTAAATTTTGAGGAATTTTTCAAAAGTCATTACCCAAAAATAGACTATTCTGGAGGCACAGTGTACATATGGGAACTTTTTGAGATACAACCTTCCACTTGTTTTGTGGATTTTAGCTTTCTATTTTTCTAATGAAAATGTAAAAAAATCTGAAAGGTACCAGAATATTAGCCGCCAAAACAGATGCCTGATTTTTAAGAACAAATGAAGTACAACTTCAAGAAAAATCATGTAAATGATCAAAGTTTTAGCAATATGTTCATCTTTAACCTAGGATTTTATAAATTATCTGTTCTTTACAGATCTGCTTCCAAATGTCTCTTTTTCAACTGGAGACATTTCATTCTCTAATCAGGTTCAAAGTTAATTCCCAGTTCTAGCGTCATTCACTTGCTTCTGACTTTTTTTGAACAGCAAGCTTTAACTTTATTTACTAGTTGTGTCACTTTATGAGTATATATAATCACAATGTAAAGATTCATTGGATAATGAAATGCTAGAGAGTCACAGAATAACTAGGTTGGAAAGGACCCACTAGATCATTGAGTTCAACTGTTCCTATCAATCACTAAACTGTGTCCCTCAGCACCTCATTCACCCGTCCTTCAAACACCTCCAGGGAAGGAGACCCAACCACCTCCCTGGGCAGCCTGTTCCAGTGCCCAATGACCTTCTCCGTGAAAATTTTTTTCTTGATGTCCAGCCTGAATCTCCCCTGGTGGAGCTTGAGGCCATTCCCTCTTGTCCTGTCTCCTGTCACTTGGGAGAAGAGGCCAGCTCCCTCCTCTCTACAACCTCCTTTCAGGTAGTTGTAGAGAGGTCTGATTATTCTACTGAACATGTAAGATTCTTATTTGAATTTAAATATTTCTGAAAAATATGTATTCTCTTAAGATGGAAAACACTACATGAATGTGATTTTCTGTCTATATTTCGGGTAAATAGAATTAGTTTTGAGAAGCAAATCAACATAATGTTTAGAAAATTTTTAAGGGTACTTATTTTTTTGGTTTCATTTTTTATGGATTAATATGTAATGGCTGTATTAATTTTTTGTTTACAGCAACTGTTTAGCCCTTAAATGAAAATGCTTCATATAGCACATATTTCAATAAGATAATGTGAAGTGTGAATGAATGTTGTCTTGGAGCTAATATCATTATCTAATGCACTATATACATTTAGCAAGTTTCAGTGATGTCTACCTTTCCCCAAACATTAATGATGTTAACTTGAATGTCATCTCTACAAACTTAATTTAATTTTAAACAGTCCTATAGCATAAGTACCTTCAAGCCTGAATCATGCAGACATTAATGCTCTCAAGTTTATTTTGAACTTAGAAGTTCTTGGATAGGTGGGAAGGTGGGTAAATCTGGTCATCTCCCAAGATGTGACATTTTCTTTAGTCACTTAAATGGAATAGAGATGCCTTCTTTTCACTCTAAAATCAAGTTCATGTAAATTAACAGAGTAATGTGATACCCTTTTGCTAGGAAGGTCTGTATTTTCTGTGTTTCTGATGAGCTTTAAACAGAGCAGGCAGCCTCAGAACAAACCTGTTTACTAGCCTTTTTGCCTCATGCTGCATTACGTACTCCATATATCTAGCACAGGATCTAATTCCACATATTGGAAAATTCTGTAGAACTAGATGATATGTATATTTCACAAGGAAAAAAAGTTAAGAGGCCATCATAGAAAAAAAGGATGGTTTTTAACATATTTTGCTAAAATATAAATTCTTTATAACTATGAAAACATAGCCCAGGAATTTATATCAGAATAGTAACAAAATAGTGATGCATTTTTCTCAACACACCCTAAGATAAGACAAATACATCTAGACATGGCATTCAGTCTTGTCTGTGCCTAAAGGAAGCATTACGTATCCTTAGGGGACACTGAATGAAGCAATCCCAAATTGCTAAATAACTTTCAAAGAAACAGTTGTTTTGTTCCATCAAAATGTGAATGGAAATTGCTTGAAGAATGTCACAAATATAGAAACAAGGGCTAACACAAATTGTAATGAAAATGGACTGAGAGAGAAAATATTTAAAAGGACGGAATGGAGGGTTCCCATTTGAGTGATTATTTAGGATTTCTGATTTTTTTCATTATTTCTGTAGTATTTTTCTTATTCTTCAATTATAACCATTTAGGACTGGCTGAGATTATTTTTATTCCTATTTTTGCTTACTACTTCTACACTAAAAGCAATCTCTAGATGAAAATGCAACAGTATCCACAGGGTTAAAAAAACAGATTTATATTCCCCCTTCTTCTTCCCATGGACTACATCTTCCGGGAGGTGAAGTTTCTCAGAAAGATTCTAATTTGGGGCTACAGAATCTTTGTCCCAAGAATGCGCAGTCTTTTAGATCCTAAACTCATACTGTATCAGGTAGAATGAAGTCAATTGGATGTGTAAATTCCTTAAATAACAGTAAATGGAGCAAATTGAATTTCAAAGGGAAAAAAACAGTGAACCTGAAAAGCAGTGGTATGAAGGTCATCAGCAGAATTAACAAAAAAGTCTGGCAAAGTTACAGTTAGGCAGTCCGTAATACTCTATTGATCAGACTTTCTCAATCAATTATGCTGTGCCTAGATTATTGATGCAAAGGTATTAAGTAAAATTTTATTTCAGCTAACTTGTTGGCTCAGATGTCAACTGAAAGTCATTTCCTCAGTCAATCAAAGATACGATAAATCTGAGCAGAGTTAGTTCTTCAAAACCTTTGTATATATCCTACTTTCCAACTATATAATGAGCTTTGAAATGGTAACATTTAAAAGAGTAACAACTCAGAAAGGCAAAGACACAGCATTTCCATAAAAACAGAGAGAACCAAAGCACAAGCAAAGCAGGGAACAGGAAGAGATACTCCACATGACAAGGGAAGTTACATTAGAAAATATCAATATCTAAATCTGTATCTACGGCTGGCTTATTTTAAAAAAAAAATATGATTTCCTCTTAATCTTGACTTATTCATGTCAGAAAATCCTCCAATCACATAATGGTCTCTTTTAAAGCAAGACCAAGAGCAAAGCAATTTCTTACTGCAGAAGAAAGGAAAGCCCTTCTTCTTCAGGACACTGGCAGACTGGACAGTGCCTATCCAGCCTTTAATTGTGGGGATTTTGTTGCTGGTAGTTTTCCCAAAAGCTTGCATTTAAGTTTAATGAAACTTGGTCTACAGTCTGGAAGGGGAAGGAATATACACATGAATGAGTTCATGTAAATGTACATATTCATCAATAAAATGTATTCCCAAAAGGTATGATCATCACAGCAGTGCCAAAATTCAGTATGATGTGTGTGAAAGTTAAATTTCACTGAAGCTTCTTGTATTAAGATCTTGTGCTCAGTGTGATACTAAAAATGAGTCAGTCACACTAAACATAGAGAATATATATCACTGGGAGATCCAGGAAGAGACAGAGGTATAATACATATATATGATGCAATACTAGTTGCATCGCATGACTTACCAATCAGTCACAATCTACAAAAACATTAGCTATACCAAACTAAAAAAAGTACTAAAAAGGTGCACATGTTTATTAAGGGATTATTAGCCTACTAAAAGATGTAATTGACTTCTATAACCTTAAATTAAATTCAATGTAGTATAAGGATCTAAAGAATACTTTTATTAAAGAAAATACCACAAAATTCTATTTTTTATACTTTTTTGTTTCATCATCAAAGCAAATAGATTATATTGGACAGAATTCAGAAATCTTTAATTCCAAAGAAAAGTTTACAAAATTTTTTTGTGAAGGGGAAAAAGATAAAAGATTTTGAGAAATTTAAAAAAAAATAAATAAAAGAAACGATTGATACTGTTTTGTATCGGCTGAAGTATGAGACATTTCTGCAAGTTTTGTAAGAACTCCAGCTTGTATAGTGAATTCCTAAGGACATTTCAGAAAGCAAATATACTTGCATGCATTGAAACTAATTCATGAGGACCTACTTTGAGCCTGTTTTCTTTGTAATGCTATTCTTTCTTTCTCTCCCATAAACATACATATAACTTAGATCTAGGAGAAAACATTTAGCTACAAACATTAAAAAATTACATCAGCCACGAAAGATGCTTCATAAATTAAAGTCAATTTCTTTTTATTCTTCGGGGGGGGGGGGGGAGGGTGGCAAGAGAATCTTCTATTTTAAATTAATTGCCTCTGTGTAGTCAAGTTATTTTAAATTAAAAATAAACAAAATGAAAGACTGAAAACTGATTTCCTGACTACTGTGTCAAGAAAAAGTAAAAGCCATGTTAATGTCAAGTTTGTAGCCATAACCTCAGCACAGTTTTAAAGTAGAATATTCCTGTACAAAAATATCCATATAGGTCCTATCTGATGCAGGCAGTTGCAGTGAAGGTCTTTTTCCTGTCTTGGTATTTTATCACATTAGCCTCCCTTATGAATCCATCCACCAACTCCTACTTCATTACATTTACATTCAGTTGTCAATCTTGAACACTTTGCCTTCATTTCCTAAAGGTCCTGTGATCTACTCACATTCTTTTCTGTAGAAATACACCTTTCTTTTCTGTAGAAATACAGGCTTCCTCAATTCATCCCATGTTTTAAGTCTACACTTCTCAGGGCTTCCTTTTCATCCCCATCACGTCTTCCTTTTGGAGCCATCACCAGCAAGGATTCCTACAAACACCTTCAACCAGTTCAGCAGTTGTTGATAATAACACCATTACCAGCTTACCAGTTTTCCCTCAATATCTTTATTTCACCTCTTCACTTGAAGTACACACACGAGCCATCTTTTTGCACCTTTGTGTCTTGTTTGAACACCTACCACAACAAATAATTGGCTTAGGTTCAAACTATCAAACATAATGATAATACGAATAATAACAGCATATACAGACTATTTCTGCATAGACTTGTCTTTTGTAGATTTAGTGTTAATAAGTTTATTCCACTTTTTATGAAAACTGAGCAGTAACTATTCCCTAACTTTGGATCCAAAGAAAACCAAACTGGTTAGCCACAAGCAGTGAAATATCTGCTAAAGACCTCATCAAGACTGTAAACTACAGTCCTAAAGTTCCAATTATTACGCATTTCTGATCACCTCCCAGCTAGTATGACAACTAGTTTTAATTTTCAAAATTAAATACAATTATTATCCCCTATGATTCTTATCTTTTACACTATTCTGTGCTCCTGCTGCTGGTACAAAATTTTAAGAATCATCATGGCAATTTGATATCCAATTTTTTTTTTTATCTCTTAAAATCATGATTTTAAATCTATTCCTGCTGCCATCCTATTTTCTTCATCTTCTTCAAATGTGACAAGGGTTTATTTCTTTATTATAAATCCTATTTCACTCACTTTCCTTTGGATTATTGGTTCTTTATATTGTTCCAACTTTTCGTTTTTCAGTAAATTTTCTCCCTCTATTATTTTGTTGGGTCACTGAAAGTGCAGTTGACTAAACAAGAAGAATCAAACAATCCTCCCCCAAAGATTTTTTTTCATGTTTTACACCTTGGCCTTTATGTGAGACAAATGTCTCAGAGGATAAAAGAGGTCTTATTTTTATTCTGGCGTGAGATTTTTTTCTTAAAAAAGAGTTAAAAATTTGATCCTGTTTTTATCAAAACTTATGCAAGTACTTTTTTTTTTACACTTAAATAGAATTTAAGCAATGACAGATTCTCTGCCACTGCTACTAGAAGCATTTTTCCAGTGGTAATTACATTGTTGCTATGTTTTTTCACCTTTATACAGCTGTAAATCTGAAGTAACTTCAGTGAAGCATAGAATGAGAATTGGGGAGAAAAATCTGTGTAGTGTATCTGTTTGCAATTAACCATTGTGTTTCCACATGTTGTATTCCTAATTGATTTCAAGCAGTCTATGGAAACCCGATCAGCACTGTAATTATGGCCTCCGTGAATCAAGTCAGTCAAATAGTGTCAAAAACAATTATTTTCTTTTCCAAAGGGCACAACAAGTTTGGGAATACACAAGGGAGAATGCAGATCTCAACATGTTAACAGTTTATGAACCAATCTCGGGATATTCATTCTTTGGTTCTTGTTGAATTAGCAATGATGGGACTCAAAAATTTATCGATGCATTTTCATTAGAGTCATTGTTAGCCTTTTTTTTTTTAATACAAAACTAGGCTGTTATGATATGATCCTGCACTACAGATCATCTTTCTCATTTGGTCCACTAGCTGGAAGAAAAGTTAAAAATAAGTAAAAAGGGTTATATTATTAAAATACTGCAGTCTGGAAACAAACACCATAAAAATAAGAATATCAGCCAATGCAGCTGATTTTCAGAGGCATTAAGTTTGATTTGATTTAAAAGTATTCAGTATTTTTAAAAAATCAGAATATCCATGCAGTTTGAACTAAAGGTTACTGTCCAGGAAATGAAACCTGTGGATTTCCATGTGCCTGGGATCAGGCCACTCACTCAGGTGCCGGAAGTTGAACAACTAAGTTTGGATATTTTGTGCCAAGTGTATTTTTCTTCCTTCATATGGAACAAGATTTTCTGCAGAATTTAGTAGCTCTTAACCTGAGCAAGATTTGTAGAATTGAACCCAAAATAAATCTAAATATTCATTTAATAAATACTGCATAACTCTAAAAAAACCTCCAGAGATTATTTCTTAATGTAGTTCACAAAATTAAACACAGAATAATTTGTTAATACAATATTTTATTATGTTCACATTCGCACACTCTTCTGTTTAAAATTCTTAGATATTCTAAAGAAAATTTTCTTGCAAACTTGCATTTTTTCAATTCTTTTTTTGCAAAATCATCAGTGGTCTTAATAAGTGTCTTAATGTGACCTACTGTGCAGTGTTCACTATGGAATAGTTCAGAAAAATAGAACTGAAGCAATACCGGGGGCATAGCTAGTGTGTTAACAATGAACCTGAGAGGATTATTCCTATTTTATGATTCAAGCTTTTAATAACATCTTTTGCCTTTTATTAATTCAGATTACCATTTATCAAACTAATTGCCATAACGAACATCATTGAGATTGTGATTAACAAGAAGTAAACACAAAACATTTCTCTTGGATATTTGATTATTTTCATATATAATAAAGTCTTTTGAGAAAAGGGGGTACTATTAAATGTTGCCATATTTTTCAGTACTTAAAATAAGGGAGGGAAGTAATCTGCTGCTGTTTGAGTACTTGAACTTCATCATTAGAGAGAAGGGGAAGAAACACCATTTTAGGTTAAGAAATTATTCTCTTATTCTCACCTTTAAAGCTCAGCACAGATCTAAATGTTACCTCTGTTTTGTCTCTTATTACATCGTCTTTGCCTTGATATTTGAAGAATCACACTGATCCTGTTTGCTTTTCCCCAAACTATCTTTATTCCTTCTTCAATTACATCTCACTTAAGTGAAACACTTTAGTCTAAAACCAGAAAAAGGTCTGTATCTTGACATCATTCAAGAAATGACATCTGAATGCTTCCTACAAATGTTAGCTCATTAGGAGGCAAGCTGGGAAGAATTAATATCCTTTATTTTAAAAATTGAATGCAAGATTATACAGTATGAGTGTTAATATGCATATTTACACTCGCAGAGGAAAATGCAGTGTATTTGAAATGTGAATATACTGATTTCATGATGTAAGTTGGCATATATATACACACATATAAATATATATGCTTATGGAGTCAGGTGCATATTTAAATTATTTTCTGCTTTATTATACTACCATTCTTAGACATAGCTTGTCATTTTAGTCTGTAAACTCTTTGGAACAGAGAATATCTCCTTATATGCTTATGCATTTCTCTAGGCAATTAGACCATGACCCTTTACAGAGAATGCTGAGCATTACTGCAGTAGCAAAAAAGTAGGGGGTTTTGCATGCTTTATTGCCTTAGATCACTCATCTTTTTCTAGGAATTTATATGTATTCAATAGTTCCATTCCACACTTAAAATTGGATATAAATATTTTAAAATGTTTATGTACTGAACATTTGTACATATGATTTTCCCAGCACAGAAACATTTGCTGTCTCTGGTACATCTACATTACATACACGATATGAGGCATTATTGTACCTATAAGCTCAGATATTCAAGCTTTCTTGCCATGAAAACTGTTGCTTTTAGAGCTAATCATGATAAAAACATTTGTTTGTATTGAGAAATTCAGCAAAGGAAAAATTAATGCACAAAATTATGTGGATTCTAGAGACAGAGTGAAAGACATTGTAGCATCATATGGCAACCATATGGATCTCATTAAAGCCATCGTCTGACAGGTTTCTGCAATCGCGCTCAACCCATTTAAACTCCTTTGTGCAAGATAAATGTCTTATTCTGTTACAGAAAGCACCACTCTGAAAGTTTGGTGACAATAATACTGAAAACCAAAATGGTATGGTACAATACTAGTGGAATGTAAATGGTAGGTAATAGAATCTATGATTAAATAGTCATTTAACTACCTAATTACTTGATTAACGTTTTGACATATTTCTTAGCCTGTAACTTTTGAAAAGAAATAGCTATGCATTTGTGATCCTGCAGAAATCTTATAGCAAAGTCACAGACAGAACTATCTGTGGCTGTCTCTTAGCTGTATTCGAACTGCCATTTCCTAAGGAGAAATTTAGAACAATTTAATTATTTATTTTTAAGTTTAATTACTAACAATGAATGGTCCAAGTAATCACAACTGTTAACTGACAATGATGTATGCCACTGTCATTTAAAAAACTTTTGTATTATTGACCTGGAGATAGCATTGATTCTTAAACAGAAGGTCAGTTTATCTGCATCCTATGAAGCATTGCAACATGTGATATCAACAATAATATTTGTGTAATGAACAACATATAAAACATGAAAAGAAAATAATCTGCCCATTTCTTTAAGAGTACCTACATATTATAATAACTAGACTGTCTATAGGCCTAGAATAATTTTTTCTCTTGTCACACTAGCAAAGATAATCTGGCTTTCTAGGGAAGACTGTTAAGACTGAGAGCATTCTTTGGGTACAGTTTGAATAAAAAAGAAGTGAGGTGTCCATATTTAAGACATTAA
>JAUNZM010000954.1:0-70033 GCA_033459285.1 Clamator glandarius | reverse complement strand
ATTCTAAAAGCATCCAGACCCTTCTAGACCCCCCAGGATCATTCTAAAAGCCCCCAGACCATTCTAGAGCCCCCTAGGACCCATCTAAAAGCCCCCAGACCCTTCTAGAGGCCCCTAGGACCATTCTAAAAGACCCCAGACCCTTCTAGACCCTCCCCGGATCCTTCTAAATGAACCCAGACCCTTCTAGGGCCCCCCAGAACCCCTATAAAAGCCTCCAGACCCCTGTAGAGCCTCCCAGGACCCGTCTAAAAGCGCCCAGACCCTTCTAGACCCTCCCCTGATCATTCTAAAAGACCCCAGACCCTTCTAAAACCTCCCAAGACTATTCTAAAAGAACCCAGACCCTTCTAGACCCTCCCCGGATTATTCTAAAAGCCCCCAGACCCTTCTAGAGCCCCCCAAGACCCTTCTAAAAGCCTCCAGACCCTTCTAGAGCCCCCCCGAACCACTCTAATAGTTCTCAGACCCTTCTAGAGGCCCCCAGGACCCTTCTATAACTCCCCAGACCCTTCTAGAGAACCCCAGGAACATTCTAAAAACCCCCAGACCATTCTAGAGCCTCCCAGGAGCCTTCTAAAAACCCCCAGACCCTTCTAGATCCCAGCCGGACCACTCTAAAAGATCCCAGACCCTTCTAGAGGCCCCCAGGATACTTCTAAATGCCCCCAGACCCTTCTAGAGAACCCCGGGACCCTTCTAAAAGCCCCCAGACCCCTCTAGAGCCTCCCAGGACCCTTCTAAAAGCCCCCAGAACCTTCTAGACCCTCCCCGGATCATTCTAAAAGCCCCCAGACCCTTCTAGAGACCCCCATGACCCTTCTAAAAGCACTCAGACCCTTCTAGAGGGCCCCAGGACCCTTCTAAAAGCACCCAGACACTTCTAGAGCCTCCCAGGACCATTCTAAAAGCCCCCAGACCATTCTAGACCCCCCCAGGACCCTTCTAAAAGCCCCCAGACCCTTCTAGAGCACTCCAGGACCCTTCTAAAAGCCCCCAGACCCTTCTAGAGCCCCCCAGGGCCCCTCTTAAGGCACCCCGTCCCTTCTAGGACACCCCAGGACCCTTCTTAAAGACCCCAGACCCTTCTAGAGCACCCCAGGACCCTTCTAAAAGCCCCCAGACCCTTCTAGAGCCCCCCCCGGACCCTTCTTAAGCCTCCAGACCCTTCTAGAGGACCCCTGGACCCTTCTGAAAGCCCCCAGAACCTTCTAGAGCATCCCAGGACAGTTCTAAAAGCCCCCAGACCCTTCTAGAGCATCCCAGGACAGATCTAAAAGCCCCCAGACCCTTCTAGAGCCTCACAGGACCCTTCTAAAGCTCCCAGACCCTTCTAGAGACACCCAGGACCCTTCTAAAAGCCCCCAGACCCTTCTAGAGCCACCCAGGACGCTTCTAAAAGCCCCCAGACCCTTCTAGAGACCTCAGGACCCTTCTAAAAGACCCCAGACCCTTCTAGAGCCCCCCAGGACCCTTCCAAAAGCCCCCAGACCCTTCTAGAGCACCCCAGGACCCTTCTAAAAGCCCCCAGACCCTTCTTGAACCCCACCAGGACCCTTCTAAAAGCCCCCAGACCCTTCTAGCGGCACCCAGGACCCTTCTACAAGCCCCCAGATACTTCTAGAGCCCCCCAGAACCCTTCTAAAAGCTCCCAGAGCTTTCTAGATGCCCCCAAGACCCTTCTAAAAGCCCCCAGACCCTTCTAGAGCCCCCCAGGACCCTTCTACAAGCCCCAGACCCTTCTAGAGCCACCCAGGACCCTTCTAAAAGCCTCTAGACCCTTCTAGAGCCACCCAGGACCTTTCTAAAATCACCCCGACCCTTCTAGAGCTTCCCAGTACCCTTCTAAAAGCAACCAGACCCTTCTAGAGAACCCCAGGAACCTTCTAAAAGCCCCAGGACCCTTCTAGACCCTCCCCGGATCCTTCTAAAAGCCCCCAGACCCTTCTAGAGCCACCTATGATCCTTCAAAAAGCACCCAGACCTTTCTAGACCGTCCCCGGATCATTCTAAAAGCCCCAGACCCTTCTAGAGCCCCCCAGGATCATTCTAAAAGCCCCCAGACCCTTCTAGAGCCTCCCAGGACCCTTCTAATAGCCCCCCGACGTTTCTAGACCCTCCCCGGATCCTTCTAAATGAACCCAGACCTTTCTAGGGCCCCCAGAACCCCTCTAAAAGCCTCCAGACCCTTGTAGAGCCCCCCCAGGACCCGTCTAAAAGCGCCCAGACCCTTCTAGACCCTCCCCTGATCATTCTAAAAGACCCCAGACCCTTCTAAAACCTGCCAAGACTATTCTAAAAGAACCCAGACCCTTCTAGACCCTCCCCGGATTATTCTAAAAACCCCCAGACCCTTCTAGAGCCCCCCAAGACCCTTCTAAAAGCCTCCAGACCCTTCTAGAGCCCCCCCGAACCACTCTAATAGTTCTCAGACCCTTCTAGAGGCCCCCAGGACCCTTCTATAAGTCCCCAGACCCTTCTAGAGAAACCCAGGAACATTCTAAAAGCCCCCCAGACCATTCTAGAGCCTCCCACAGGAGCCTTCTAAAAACCCCCAGACCCTTCTAGATCCCCGCCGGACCACTCTAATAGATCCCAGACCCTTCTAGAGGCCCCCAGGATACTTCTAAATGCCCCCAGACCCTTCTAGAGAACCCCGGGACCCTTCTAAAAGCCCCCAGACCCCTCTAGAGCCCCCCAGGACCCTTCTAAAAGCCCCCAGAACCTTCTAGACCCTCCCCGGATCATTCTAAAAGCGCCCAGACCCTTCTAGAGACCACCATCACCCTTCTAAAAGCACTCAGACCCTTCTAGAGGGCCCCAGGACCCTTCTAAAAGTACCCAGACCCTTCTAGAGCCTCCCAGGACCATTCTAAAAGCCCCAGACCCTTCTAGACCCCCCCAGGACCCTTCTAAAAGCCCCCAGACCCTTCTAGAGCCCCCCAGGACCCTTCTGAAAGGCCGCAGACACATCTAGACACTCCCCGGATCTTTCTAAAAGCCCCCAGACCCTTCTAGAGCACTCCAGGACTCTTCTAAAAGCCCCCAGACCCTTCTAGAGCCCCCAGGGCCCCTCTTAAGGCACCCCGTCCCTTCTAGGACACCCCAGGACCCTTCTTAAAGACCCCACACCCTTCTAGAGCACCCCAGGACCCTTCTAAAAGCCCCCAGACCCTTCTAGAGCCCCCCCGGACCCTTCTTAAAGCCTCCAGACCCTTCTAGAGCCTCCCAGGACCCTTCTAAAAGTTCCCAGACCCTTCTAGAGACCCCCAGGACCCTTCTAAAAGCCCCAGACCCTTCTAGAGCATCCCAGGACAGATCTAAAAGCCCCAGACCCTTCTAGAGCCTCCCAGGACCCTTCTAAAAGTTCCCAGACCCTTCTAGAGACCCCCCAGGACCCTTCTAAAAGCCCCCAGACCCTTCTAGAGCCACCCAGGACGCTTCTAAAAGCCCCCAGACCCTTCTAGAGACCTCCAGGACCCTTCTAAAAGACCCCAGACCCTTCCAGAGACCTCCAGGACCCTTCTAAAAGACCCCAGACCCTTCTAGAGCCCCCCCAGGACCCTTCTGAAAGGCCGCAGACACTTATAGACACTCCCCGGATCCTTCTAAAAGACCCCAGACCCTTCTAGAGCACCCCAGGACCCTTCTAGAAGCCCCAGACACTTCTAGAGCCCCCCAGGCCTCCTCTTAAGGCACCCCGTCCCTTCTAGAGCACCCCAGGACCCTTCTAAAAGTCCCCAGACCTTTCTAGAGCACGCCAGGACCCGTCTAAAAGCCCTCAGACCATTCTAGAGCCCCCCCGGACCCTTCTAAAAGCATCCAGACCCTTCTAGAGGCCCCCTGGACCTTTCTGAAAGCACCCAGAACCTTCTAGAGCCCTCCAGGACACTTCTAAAAGCACCAAGACCCTTCTAGAGCATCCCAGGACGATTCTAAAAGCCCCCAGACCCTTCTAGAGCCCCCCAGGGCCCTTATAAAAGCCCCCAGAGCCTTCTAGATGCCCCCAGGACCCTTCTAAAAGCCCCCACACCATTCTAGAGCCACACCGGAACCTTCTAAAAGCCTCCAGACCCTTCTAGAGCCCCCCAGGACCCTTCTAAAAGCCCCCAGACCCTTCTAGAGGCCCCAGGACTCTTCTAAAAGCCGCCAGACCCTTCTAGAAGCCCCCAGGACTCTTCTAAAAGCCCCCAGACCCTTCTAGAGGCCCCCTGGACCCTTCTAAAAGCCTCCAGACATTTGTAGAGCCCCCCAGGACCCTTCTAAATGCACCCAGACCAATCTAGACCCTCTCCGGATCCTTCTAAAAGCACCCAGACCCATCTGGATCCTCCCAGGACCCTTCTAAAAGACTCCAGACCCTTCTAGAGGCCCCCAGGACCCTTCTGAAAACCCCCAGACCCTTCTAGAGCCCACCAGGACCCTTCTAAATGCCCCCAGACCCTTCTAGAGCCGCCCAGGGCCCTTCTAAAAGCTTCCAGACCCTTCTAGAGGCCCCCAGGACCCTTCTGAATGCCCCCAGACCCTTCTAGAGCCCCCCAGGACCCTTCTAAAACACTCCAGACCCTTCTACAGCCCCTCAGGAACCTTCTGAAAGCCCCCAGACCCTTCTAGAGCTACCCAGGACCCTTCTAAAATCCCCTAGACGCTTCTAGAGCCCCTTAGGACCCTTCTAAAAGCACCCAGACCCTTCTAGAGGCCCCTAGGCCCCTTCTAAAAGCACCCTGACCCTTCTAGAGCCCCACAGGACCCTTCTAAAAGCCCCCAGTCCCTTCTAGACCCTCACTGGATCATTCTAAAAGCACCCAGACCCTTTTAGAGCCTCCCAGGACCCTTCTAAAATCCCTCAGACAATTCTAGAGGCCCCCAGGACCCTTCTAAAAGCCCCCAGAGCCTTCTAGATGCCCCCAGGAACCTTCTAAAAGACCTCACACCCTTCTAGAGCCCACCAGGACTATCCTAAAACCCCCCGACCCTTCTAGAGCCCCCAGGACACTTCTAAAAGCACCCAGACCCTTCTAGAGACCCGCAGGACCCATCTAAAAGCCCCCAGACCATTCCAGAGCACCCCAGGACCCTTCTAAAAGACTCCAGACCCTTCTACAGCCCCCCAGGACCCTTCTGAAAGCCCCCAGACCCTTCTAGAGATACCCAGAACCCTTCTAAAATACCCCAGACCCCTTCTAGAGCTCTCCAGGACCCTTCTAATATCCCCCAGACCCTTCTAGATGCCCCCAAGGCCCCTCTAATGATACTCAGACCCTTCTAGAGCCCCCAAGGACCCTTCTAACAGGACCCAGACCCTTCTAGAGACCCGCAGGACAATTCTAAAAGCCCCCAGACCCTTCTACAGCCTCCCGGTACCCTTCTAAAAGACCCCAGACCCTTCTAGAGCTCCCCAGGACCCTTCTAAAAGCACCCAGACCCTTCTAGAGCCCCCCAGGACCCTATAAAAGACCCCACACCCTTCTTGAGGCACCCAGGACCCTTCCAAAATACCCCAGACCCTTCTAGAGCCACCCAAAGACCCTTCTCAAAGAACCCAGACCCTTCGAGAGCCTGCCAGGACACTTCTATAAGCTCCCAGACCCTTCTAGAGGACCCCAAGGCCCCTCTTAAGGACCCCCGTCTCTCCTAGAAGGGTCTCGGGGCTTTTAGAAGGGCCCTGGGGGGCTCTAGAATGGTCTGGGGGCTTTTAGAAGGGTCCTGGGGTTCTCTAGAAGGGTCTGGGGGCTTTTGAAAGTATCCTGGTGGCCTCTAGAATGGTGTGGGATATATCAGAGGGGTCCGGGGATGATCTAGAAGGGTCTGGGGGCTTTTAGAAGGGTCCTGGAAGGCTCTAGAAGGGTCTGGGGACTTTTAGAAGGGTCCGGGGGGCCTCTAGAAGGGTCTGGAGGCTTTTAGAAGGGTCCTGCGAGGCTCTAGAAGGGTCCGGGGGCTTTTAGAGGGGTCCTGCGAGGCTCTAGAAGGGTCTGGGGGCTTTTAGAATGATCCGGGGAGGGTCTAGAAGGGTCTGGGGGCCTTTAGAAGGGTCCTGGGGGTCTCTAGAAGGGTCTGAGGGCTTTTAGAATGATCCGGGGAGGGTCTAGAAGAGTCTGGGGGCCTTTAGAATGGTCCTGGGGCTCTCTAGAAGGGTCTGGGTGCTTTTAGAAGGGTCCTGGGAGTCTCTAGAAGGGTTTGGGGGCTTTTAGAATGGGCCTGGGTGGCTCTAGAAGGTTCTGGTTGCTTTTCGAAGGGTCCTGGCTTATCTAGAAGGGTCTGGGGGCATTTAGAAGGGTCCTGGGTGTCTCTAGAAGGGTCTGGGTGCTTTTAGAATGGTCCTGGGGTGCTCTAGAATGTTCTTGGGGCTTTCAGAAGGGTCCTGGGGGCCTCTATAAGGGTCTGGGTGCTTTTAGAAGGGTCCTGGGGGGCTCTAGAAGGGTCTTGAGGCTTTTAGAAGGGTCCTGGGGTGCTCTAGAAGGGTCTGGGGACTTTTAGAAGGGTCCTGGGGTGCTCTAGAATGGACGGGGTGCCTTAAGAGGGCCCTGGGGACCTCTAGATTGGTCTGGGTGCTTTTAGAAGGGTCCTGGGGGGCTCTAGAAGGGTCTGGGGGCTTTTAGAAGGGTCCTGGTGTCCTCTAGAAGGGTCTGAGGGCTTTAGAATGGTCCCGGGAGGCTCTAGAATGGTCTGGGGTTTTTTAGAAGGATCCGGGGAGGGTCTAGAAGGGTCTGGGGGCTTTTAGAAGGGTCCTGGGGGCCTCTAGAAGGGGTCTGGGGGCATTTAGATGGGTCATAGGGGGCTCTAGAAGGGTCAGGGGGCTTTTAGAAGGGTCCTGGGGGGCTCTAGAAGGGTCTGGGGGCTTTTAGAATGATCCGGGGACGGTCTAGAAGGGTCTGGGTGCTTTTTGAAGGATCCTAGGGGGCTCTAGAATGGTCTGGGTGCTTTTAGAAGGATCCGGGGAGGGTCTAGAAGGGTCTGGAAGCTTTTAGAAGGGTCCTGGGGGGCTCTAGAAGGGTCCGGGGGATATTAGAAGGGTCCTGGGATGGTCTAACAAGGGTCTGGGTTGTTTTAGAAGGGTCCTGCGGGTCTCTAGAAGGGTCTGGGGGCTTTTAGAATGGTCCTTGGGGGCTCTAGAAGGGTCTGGGGACCATTAGAGGGGCCCTAGGGGCCTCTAGAAGGGTCTGGGGGCTTTTAGAAGGGTCCTGGTAGGCTGTAGAAGGGTCTGGGTGCATTTAGAAGGGTCCCGCGGGTCTCTAGAAGGGTCTGGGGGCTTTTAGAATGGTCCTTGGGGGCTCTAGAAGGGTCTGGGGACCACTAGAGGGGCCCTGGGTGCCTCTAGAAAGGTCTGGGGTATTTTAGAAGGGTCCTGGGGAGATATAGAAAGGTCTGGGGGCTTTTAGAAGGGTCCTGGGAGACTCTAGAAGGGTCTGGGGGCATTTAGAAGGTCCTGCGTGTCTCTAGAAGGGTCTGAGGGCTTTTAGAAGGGTCCTGGGGGGCTCTAGAAGGGTGTGAGAGCTTTTAGAATGGTCCTGGGTGCATCTAGAAATCTCTGGGTGCTTTTAGAAGGGTCCTGGGAGCCTCTAGAAGTGTCTGAGGAGTTGTAGAAGGGTCCGGGGAGGCTCTAGTAGGGTCTGGGTGCTTTTAGAAGGATCCGGGGAGGGTCTAGAAGGGTCTGGGGCTTTTAGAAGGGTCCTGTGGAGCTCTAGAAGGGTCTGGGGTCTTTTAGACGATTCCTGGGGGGCTCTAGAAGGCTCTGGGGCCTTTTAGAAGAGTCCTGGGGAGCTCTAGAAGGGTCTGGGGCTTTCAGAATGATCCTGGGGGTCGCTAGAAGTGTCTGGGTGTATTTGGAAGGGTCTTGGGGAGCTCTAGAAGGGTCTGGGGGCTTTCAGAAGGGTCTTGGGGGCATGTAGAAGGGTCTGGAGTCTTTTAGAAGGGTCCTGGAGCGCTCTAGAAGGGTCTGGGGGCATTCAGAACGGTCCTGGTGGCCTCTAGAAGGGACTAGAGGCTTTTAGAAGGGTCCTGGGGGGCTCTAGATGGGTCTGGGTGCATTTAGAAGGGTCCTGGGGTGATCTAGATGGGTCTGGGGGCTTTTAGAAGGATACGTGGAATTTCTAGAAGGGTCTGGGGGCTTTTAGAAGGGTCCTGGGTTGCTCTAGAAGGGTCTGGAGGCTTTTAGAAGGGTCCTGCGGGTCTCTAGAAGGATCTGGGGGCTTTTAGAAGGGTCCTGGGAGGCTCTAGAATGGTCTGATGGATTTTAGAAGGGTCCTGGGAGGTTCTAGAAGGGTCTGGGTGCTTTTAGAAGGATCCGGGGAGGGTCTAGAACGGTCTGGGTGGTTTTAGAATGGTCCTGGGGGGTTCTAGAAGGGTCTGGGGGATTTTAGAAGGATCCTGGGGGGCTCTAGAAGGGTCTGATAGATTTTAGGAGGCTCCTGGGGGCCTCTAGAAAGGTCTGGGGGCTTTTAGAAGGGTCCTGGGTTGCTCTAGAAGGGTCTGGAGGCTTTTAGAAGGGTCCTGCGGGTCTCTAGAAGGATCTGGGGGCTTTTAGAAGGGTCCTGGGAGGCTCTAGAATGGTCTGATGGATTTTAGAAGGGTCCTGGGAGGTTCTAGAAGGGTCTGGGTGCTTTTAGAAGGATCCGGGGAGGGTCTAGAACGGTCTGGGTGGTTTTAGAATGGTCCTGGGGGGTTCTAGAAGGGTCTGGGGGATTTTAGAAGGATCCTGGGGGGCTCTAGAAGGGTCTGATAGATTTTAGGAGGCTCCTGGGGGCCTCTAGAAAGGTCTGGGGGCATTTAGAAGGGTCCTGCGGGTCTCTAGAAGGGTCTGTGGGCTTTTAGAAGGGTCCTTGGGGCTCTAGAAGGGTTTGGGGACCATTAGAGGGGCCCTAGGGGCCTCTAGAAGGGTCTGGGTGCTTTTAGAATGGTCCTTGGGGGCTCTAGAAGGGTCTGGGGACCACTAGAGGGGCCCTGGAGGCCTCTAGAAGAGTCTGGGGTATTTTAGAAGGGTCCTGGGGAGCTCTAGAAGGGTCTGGGGGCTTTTAGAAGGGTCCTGGGAAACTCTAGAAGGGTCTGGGGGCATTTAGATGGGTCCTGCGGGTCTCTAGAAGGGTCTGGGAGCTTTTAGAAGGGTCCTGGGGGGCTCTAGAATGGTCTGAGGGATTTTATAAGGGTCCTGGGAGGCTTTAGAAGGGTCTGGGTGCTTTTAGAAGGATCCAGGGAGGGTCTAGAAGGGTCTGGGGACTTTTAGAAGGGTACTGGGGGGCTCTAGAAGGGTCTGGGGGCTATTAGAAGGATCCAGGGATCGTCTACAAGGGTCTGGGGTCTTTTAGAAGGGTCCTGCGAGTCTCTAGAAGGGTCTGGGGGCTTTTAGAAGGGTCCTTGGTGGCTCTAGAAGGGTCTGGGTACCATTAGATGGGCCCTAGGGGCCTCTAGAAGGGTCTGGGGGATTTTAGAAGGGTTCTGGGGAGCTCTTGAAGGGTCTGGGGGCTTTTAGAATGGCCCTTGGGGGCTCTAGAAGGGTCTGGGGACCACTAGAGGGGCCCTGGGGACCTCTAGAAGGGTCTTGGGTATTTTAGACGGGTCCTGGGGAGCTCTAGAAGGGTCTGGGGGCTTTTAGAAGGGTCCTGGGGGGCTCTAGAAGGGTCTGGGGGCATTTAGAAGTGTCCTGGGGGGCTCTAGAAGGGTCTGGTGGATTTTAGAAGGATCCTGGGGGCCTCTAGAAAGGTCTGGGGGCATTTAGAAGGGTCCTGCGGGTCTCTAGAAGGGTCTGGGGGCTTTTAGAAGGGTCCTTAGAGCTCTAGAAGGGTCTGGGGACCATTAGAGGGGCCCTAGGGGCCTCTAGAAGGGTCTGGGGGCTTTTAGAATGGTCCTTGGGGGCTCTAGAAGGGTCTGGGGACCACTAGAGGGGACCTGGAGGCCTCTAGAAGGGTCTGGGGTATTTTAGAAGGGTCCTGGGGAGCTCTAGAAGGGTCTGGGGGCTTTTAGAAGGGTCCTGGGAAACTCTAGAAGGGTCTGGGGGCATTTAGATGGGTCCTGCGGTTCTCTAGAAGGGTCTGGGAGCTTTTAGAAGGGTCCTGGTGGGCTCTAGAAGGGTGTGAGGGCTTTTAGAATGGTCCTGGGGGCATCTAGAAGTCTCTGGGGGCTTTTATAAGGGTCCTGTGGGGCTCTAGAATAGTCTGAGTGATTTTATAAGGGTCCTGGGAGGCTCTAGAAGGGTCTGGGTGCTTTTAGAAGGATCCGGGGAGGGTCTATAAGGGTCTGGGGACTTTTAGAAGGGTCCTGGGGGGCTCTAGAAGGGTCTGGGGGATTTTAGAAGGGTCCTGGGGGGCTCTAGAAGGGTCTGAGGGATTTTAGAAGGGTCCTGGGGAGCTCTAGAATGGTCTGGGGGCTTTTAGATGGGTCCTTGGGGGCTCTAGAAGGGTCTGGGGACCATTAGAGGGGACCTAGGGGCCTCTAGAAGGGTCTGGGGGATTTTAGAAGGGTTCTGGGGAGCTCTTGATGGGTCTGGGGGCTTTTAGAATGGTCCTTGGGGGCTCTAGAAGGGTCTGGGGACCACTAGAGGGGCCCTGGGGACCTCTAGAAGGGTCTGGGGTATTTTAGACGGGTCCTGGGGAGCTCTAGAAGGGTCTGGGGGCTTTTAGAAGGGTCCTGGGAGAATCTAGAAGGGTCTGGGTGCATTTAGAAGGGTCCTGCGGGTCTCTAGAAGCGTCTGGGGGCTTTCAGAAGGGTCCTGAGGGGCTCTAGAAGGGTCTGGGGGGCTATTAGAAGGGTTCTTGGGGCCTCTAGAAGGGTCTGGGGTCTTTTAGAAGGGTCCTGGGAGGATCCAGATGGGTCTGGGTACTTTTAGAAGGATCCGGGGAGGTTCTAGAAGGGTCTGGGGGCGTTTAGAAGTGTCCTGGGAGGCTCTACAAATGTCTGGAGGGTTTTAGAATGGTCCTGAGGGCATCTAGAAGCGTCTATGGGCTTTTAGAATGATCCGGGGAGGCTCTAGAAGGGTCTGGCGGCTTTTTGAATGGTCCTGGGGTCCTCTAGAAGGGTCTGGGGGCATTTAGAATGATACGGGGAGGATCTAGAAGGGTCTGGGGTCTTTTAGAAGGGTCCTGGGGGCTCTAGAAGGGTCTGGAGTCTTTGAGAATGGTCCTGGGGTGCTCTAGAAGGGTCTGGGGGCTTTTAGAAAGATCCGGGGAGGGTCTAGAAAGGTCTGGGAGGTTTTAGAAGGGTCCTGGGGTTCTCTAGAAGGGTCTGGGTGCTTTTACACGGGCCCTGGGCTCTCTAGAAGTGTCTGGGGGCATTTAGAAGAGTCCTGGGGGGCTCTAGAATCGTCTGGGCTCTTTTAGAAGGGTCCTGGGGTGTTCTAGAATGGTCTGGGGGATTTTAGAAGGGTCCTGCGGTCCTCTAGAATAGTCTGGATGCTTTTAGAAGGGTCCTGGGGGGCTCTACAAGGGTCTGGGGGCATTTAGAAGGGTCCTAGGGGGCTCTAGAAAGGTCTGGGGGATTTTAGAAGGGTCCTGGGAGCCTCTAGAATTGTCTGGGTGCTTTTAGAATGGTACTAGGTGGCTATAGAAGGGTCTGGGGGCTTTTAGAAGGGTCCTTGGGGGCTCTAGAAGGGTCTGGGGACCATTAGAGGGGCACTGGGAGCCTCTAGAATGGTCTGGGTGATTTTAGAAGGGTCCTCGGGAGGTCTAGAATTGTCTGGGGGCTTTTAGAAAGGTCCTGGGAGGCTCTAGAAGGGTCTGGGGGCTTTTAGAAGAGTCCTGCGTGTCTCTAGAAGGGTCTGGGGGCTTTTAGAAGGGTCCTTGGGGGCTCTAGAAGGGTGTGGGGACCACTAGAGGAGCCCTGGGGGCCTCTAGAGGGGTCTGGGGTATTTTAGAAGGGTCCTGGGGAGCTCTAGAAGGGTCTGGGGGCTTTTAGAAGGGTCCTGGGAGACTCTAGAAGGGTCTGGGGGCATTTAGAAGGGTCCTGCGGGTCTCTAGAAGGGTCTGGGGGCTTTTAGAAGGGTCCTGGGGGTGCTCTAGAAGGGTGTGAGTGCTTTTAGAATGGTCCTGGGGGCATCTAGAAGGCTCTGGGGGCTTTTAGAAGTGTCCTGTGGGCCTCTAGAAGTGTCTGAGGGATTTTAGAAGGGTCCTGGGAGGCTCTGGAATGGTCTGGGTGCTTTTAGAAGGATTCGGGGAGGGTCTAGAAGAGTCTGGGGACTTTTAGAAGGGTCCTGTGGGGCTCTAGAAGGGTCTGGGTGCTTTTAGAAGGGTCCTGGGGGGCTCTAGAAGGGTCTGGGTGCTTTTAGAAGGGTCCTGGGGAGCTCTAGAAGGGTCTGGGTTCTTTTAGAAGGGTCCTGGGTGGCGCTAAAAGTGTCTGGGTGCATTTAGAAGGGTCCTGGGGAGCTGTAGAAGGGTCTGGGGGCTTTCAGAAGGGTCCTGGGGGCCTCTAGAAGGGTCTGGAGGCTTTTAGAAGAGTTCTGGGGGGCTCTAGAAGGGTCTGGGGGCATTCAGAAGGGTCCTGGGGGCCTCTAGAGGGGTCTGGATGCTTTTAGAAGAGTCCTGGGGGTATCTAGATGGGTCTGGGGACATTTAGAATGGTCCTGGGGGTCTCTAGAAGGGTCTGAGTGCTTTTAGAAGGGTCCTTCGGGTCTCTAGAAGGGTCTGGGTTCTTTTAGAATGGTCCTGGGGGGCTCTAGAAGGGTGTGAGGGATTTTAAAAGGGTCCTGGGAGGCTCTAGAAGGGTCTGGTTGCTTTTAGAAAGATTCGGGGAGGGTCTAGAAGGGTCTGGGGGCTTTTAGAAGGGTCCTGGGGGCATCTAGAAGGGTCTGGAGGCTTTTAGAAGAGTTCTGGGGGGCTCTAGAAGGGTCTGGGGGCATTCAGAAGGGTCCTGGGGGCCTCTAGAAGGGTCTGGAGTCTATTAGAAGAGTCCTGGGGGGCTCTAGATTGGTCTGGGGGCATTTAGAAGGGTCCTGGGGGGCTCTAGAAGGGTCTGGGGGCTTTCAGAAGTGTCCTGGGGGGCTCTAGAAGGGTCTGGGTGCTTTTAGAAGGGTCCTGGGTTATCTAGAATGGTCTGGGGGCTTTTAGAAAGGTCCTGGGAGGATCCAGATGGGTCTGGGTGGTTTTAGAAGGATCCGGTGATGTTCTAGAAGGGTCTGGGTGCTTTTAGAAGGGTCCTGGGGGGCTCTACAAATGTCTGGAGGATTTTAGAAGGATCCGGGGAGGCTCTAGAAGTGTCTGGCGGCTTTTAGAAGGGTCCTTGGGAGCTCTAGAAGGGTCTGGGTGCTTTCAGAAGGGTCCTGGGGGCCTCTAGAAGGGTCTGGGTGCTTTCAGAAAGGTCCTGGGTGGCTCTAGAAGGGTCTGGGGGCTTTTAGAAGGGTCCTGTGGGGCTGTAGAAGGGTCTCGGGGCTTTTAGATTGGTCCTGGGTGGCTCTAGAAGGGTCCGGGGGCTTTTAGAAGGGTCCTGGGGGGCTCTAGAAGGGTCTGGGGTCTATTAGAAGGATCCGGGGAGGGTCTAGAAGGCTCTGTGGGCATTTAGAAGGGTTATTGGTGGCTCTAGAAGGGTCTGGGGACCATTAGAGGAGCCCTGGGGTCCTCTAGAAGGGTCTGGGGGATTTTAGAAGGGTCCTGAGGAGCTCTAGAAGGGTCTGGGGGCTTTTACAAGGGTCCTGGGGGAATCTAGAAGGGTCTGGGTGCTTTTAGAAGGGTCCTGCGTGTCTCTAGAAGGGTCTGGGGACCATTAGAGGGGCACTGGGAGCCTCTAGAATGGTCTGGGTGATTTTAGAAGGGTCCTCGGGAGGTCTAGAATTGTCTGGGGGCTTTTAGAAAGGTCCTGGGAGGCTCTAGAAGGGTCTGGGGGCTTTTATAAGAGTCCTGCGTGTCTCTAGAAGGGTCTGGGGGCTTTTAGAAGGGTCCTTGGGGGCTCTAGAAGGGTGTGGGGACCACTAGAGGAGCCCTGGGGGCCTCTAGAGGGGTCTGGGGTATTTTAGAAGGGTCCTGGGGAGCTCTAGAAGGGTCTGGGGGCTTTTAGAAGGGTCCTGGGAGACTCTAGAAGGGTCTGGGGGCATTTAGAAGGGTCCTGCGGGTCTCTAGAAGGGTCTGGGGGCTTTTAGAAGGGTCCTGGGGGGCTCTAGAAGGGTCTGGGGGCTTTTAGAAGGGTCCTGGGGTGCTCTAGAAGGGTGTGAGTGCTTTTAGAATGGTCCTGGGGGCATCTAGAAGGCTCTGGGGGCTTTTAGAACTGTCCTGTGGGCCTCTAGAAGTGTCTGAGGGATTTTAGAAGGGTCCTGGGAGGCTCTGGAATGGTCTGGGTGCTTTTAGAAGGATTCGGGGAGGGTCTAGAAGAGTCTGGGGGCATTTAGAAGGGTCCTGTGGGGCTCTAGAAGGGTCTGGGTGCTTTTAGAAGGGTCCTGGGGGGCTCTAGAAGGGTCTGGGTGCTTTTAGAAGGTTCCTGGGGAGCTCTAGAAGGGTCTGGGGTCTTTTAGAAGGGTCCTGGGTGGCGCTAAAAGTGTCTGGGTGCATTTAGAAGGGTCCTGGGGAGCTGTAGAAGGGTCTGGGGGCTTTCAGAAGGGTCCTGGGGGCCTCTAGAAGGGTCTGGAGGCTTTTAGAAGAGTTCTGGGGGGCTCTAGAAGGGTCTGGGGGCATTCAGAAGGGTCCTGGGGGCCTCTAGAAGGGTCTGGAGTCTATTAGAAGAGTCCTGGGGGGCTCTAGATTGGTCTGGGGGCATTTAGAAGGGTCCTGGGGGGCTCTAGAAGGGTCTGGGGGCTTTCAGAAGTGTCCTGGGGGGCTCTAGAAGGGTCTGGGTGCTTTTAGAAGGGTCCTGGGTCATCTAGAATGGTCTGGGGGCTTTTAGAAAGGTCCTGGGAGGATCCAGATGGGTCTGGGTGGTTTTAGAAGGATCCGGTGATGGTCTAGAAGGGTCTGGGTGCTTTTAGAAGGGTCCTGGGGGGCTCTACAAATGTCTGGAGGATTTTAGAAGGATCCGGGGAGGCTCTAGAAGTGTCTGGCGGCTTTTAGAAGGGTCCTTGGGAGCTCTAGAAGGGTCTGGGTGCTTTCAGAAGGGTCCTGGGGGCCTCTAGAAGGGTCTGGGTGCTTTCAGAAAGGTCCTGGGTGGCTCTAGAAGGGTCTGGGGGCTTTTAGAAGGGTCCTGTGGGGCTGTAGAAGGGTCTGGGGGCTTTTAGATTGGTCCTGGGTGGCTCTAGAAGGGTCCGGGGGCTTTTAGAAGGGTCCTGGGGGGCTCTAGAAGGGTCTGGGGTCTATTAGAAGGATCCGGGGAGGGTCTAGAAGGCTCTGTGGGCATTTAGAAGGGTTATTGGTGGCTCTAGAAGGGTCTGGGGACCATTAGAGGAGCCCTGGGGTCCTCTAGAAGGGTCTGGGGGATTTTAGAAGGGTCCTGAGGAGCTCTAGAAGGGTCTGGGGGCTTTTACAAGGGTCCTGGGGGAATCTAGAAGGGTCTGGGGGCTTTTAGAAGGGTCCTGCGTGTCTCTAGAAGGGTCTGGGGACCATTAGAGGGGCACTGGGAGCCTCTAGAATGGTCTGGGTGATTTTAGAAGGGTCCTCGGGAGGTCTAGAATTGTCTGGGGGCTTTTAGAAAGGTCCTGGGAGGCTCTAGAAGGGTCTGGGGGCTTTTATAAGAGTCCTGCGTGTCTCTAGAAGGGTCTGGGGGCTTTTAGAAGGGTCCTTGGGGGCTCTAGAAGGGTGTGGGGACCACTAGAGGAGCCCTGGGGGCCTCTAGAGGGGTCTGGGGTATTTTAGAAGGGTCCTGGGGAGCTCTAGAAGGGTCTGGGGGCTTTTAGAAGGGTCCTGGGAGACTCTAGAAGGGTCTGGGGGCATTTAGAAGGGTCCTGCGGGTCTCTAGAAGGGTCTGGGGGCTTTTAGATTGGTCCTGGGGGGCTCTAGAAGGGTCTGGGGGCTTTTAGAAGGGTCCTGGGGTGCTCTAGAAGGGTGTGAGTGCTTTTAGAATGGTCCTGGGGGCATCTAGAAGGCTCTGGGGGCTTTTAGAAGTGTCCTGTGGGCCTCTAGAAGTGTCTGAGGGATTTTAGAAGGGTCCTGGGAGGCTCTGGAATGGTCTGGGTGCTTTTAGAAGGATTCGGGGAGGGTCTAGAAGAGTCTGGGGGCATTTAGAAGGGTCCTGTGGGGCTCTAGAAGGGTCTGGGTGCTTTTAGAAGGGTCCTGGGGGGCTCTAGAAGGGTCTGGGTGCTTTTAGAAGGTTCCTGGGGAGCTCTAGAAGGGTCTGGGGTCTTTTAGAAGGGTCCTGGGTGGCGCTAAAAGTGTCTGGGTGCATTTAGAAGGGTCCTGGGGAGCTGTAGAAGGGTCTGGGGGCTTTCAGAAGGGTCCTGGGGGCCTCTAGAAGGGTCTGGAGGCTTTTAGAAGAGTTCTGGGGGGCTCTAGAAGGGTCTGGGGGCATTCAGAAGGGTCCTGGGGGCCTCTAGAAGGGTCTGGATGCTTTTAGAAGAGTCCTGGGGGGGTCTAGATGGGTCTGGGGACATTTAGAATGGTCCTGGGGGGCTCTAGAAGGGTCTGGGGTAGTTTAGATAGGTCCTGGGGAGCTCTAGAAGGGTCTGGGTGCTTTTAGAAGGGTCCTGGGGGGCTCTAGAAGGGTCTGGGGGCTTTTAGAAGGGTCCTTCGGGTCTCTAGAAGGGTCTGGGTTCTTTTAGAATGGTCCTGGGGGGCTCTAGAAGGGTGTGAGGGATTTTAAAAGGGTCCTGGGAGGCTCTAGAAGGGTCTGGTTGCTTTTAGAAAGATTCGGGGAGGGTCTAGAAGGGTCTGGGGGCTTTTAGAAGGGTCCTGGGGCATCTAGAAGGGTCTGGAGGCTTTTAGAAGAGTTCTGGGGGGCTCTAGAAGGGTCTGGGGGCATTCAGAAGGGTCCTTGGGGCCTCTAGAAGGGTCTGGAGTCTATTAGAAGAGTCCTGGGGGGCTCTAGATGGGTCTGGGTTCATTTAGACAGGTCCTGGGGGGCTCTAGAAGGGTCTGGGGGCTTTCAGAAGTGTCCTGGGGGGCTCTAGAAGGGTCTGGGGGGCTTTTAGAAGGGTCCTGGGTCATCTAGAATGGTCTGGGGGCTTTTAGAAAGGTCCTGGGAGGATCCAGATGGGTCTGGGTGGTTTTAGAAGGATCCGGTGATGGTCTAGAAGGGTCTGGGTGCTTTTAGAAGGGTCCTGGGGGGCTCTACAAATGTCTGGAGGATTTTAGAAGGATCCGGGGAGGCTCTAGAAGGGTCTGGCGGCTTTTAGAAGGGTCCTTGGGAGCTCTAGAAGGGTCTGGGTGCTTTCAGAAGGGACCTGGGGGCCTCTAGAAGGGTCTGGGGGCTTTTAGAAGGGTCCTGTGGGGCTGTAGAAGGGTCTGGGGGCTTTTAGATTGGTCCTGCGGGGCTCTAGAAGGGTCCGGGGGCTTTTAGAATGGTCCGTGGAGGCTCTAGAAGGGTCTGGGTGCTTTTAGAAGGGTCCTGGGGGGCTCTAGAAGGGTCTGGGGTCTATTAGAAGGATCCGGGGAGGGTCTAGAAGGCTCTGTGGGCATTTAGAAGGGTTATTGGTGGCTCTAGAAGGGTCTGGGGACCATTAGAGGAGCCCTGGGGTCCTCTAGAAGGGTCTGGATGCTTTTAGAAGGGCCCTGGAGGACTCTAGAAGGCTCTGGGTTCTTTGAGAAGGGTCCTCGGGAGGTCTAGAATTGTCTGGGGGCTTTTAGAAAGGTCCTGGGAGGCTCTAGAAGGGTCTGGGGGCTTTTAGAAGAGTCCTGCGTGTATCTAGAAGGGTCTGGGGGCTTTTAGAAGGGTCCTTGGGGGCTCTAGAAGGGTGTGGGGACCACTAGAGGAGCCCTGGGGGCCTCTAGAGGGGTCTGGGGTATTTTAGAAGTGTCCTGGGGAGCTCTAGAAGGGTCTGGGTGCTTTTAGAAGGGTCCTGGGAGACTCTAGAAGGGTCTGGGGGCATTTAGAAGGGTCCTGCGGGTCTCTAGAAGGGTCTGGGGGCTTTTAGAAGGGTCCTGGGGGGCTCTAGAAGGGTCTGGGGGCTTTTAGAAGGGTCCTGGGGTGCTCTAGAAGGGTGTGAGGGCTTTTAGAATGGTCCTGGGGGCATCTAGAAGGCTCTGGGGGCTTTAGAAGTGTCCTGTGGGCCTCTAGAAGTGTCTGAGGGATTTTAGAAGGGTCCTGGGAGGCTCTGGAATGGTCTGGGTGCTTTTAGAAGGATTCGGGGAGGGTCTAGAAGAGTCTGGGGGCATTTAGAAGGGTCCTGTGGGGCTCTAGAAGGGTCTGGGTGCTTTTAGAAGGGTCCTGGGGGGCTCTAGAAGGGTCTGGGTGCTTTTAGAAGGGTCCTGGGGAGCTCTAGAAGGGTCTGGGTTCTTTTAGAAGGGTCCTGGGTGGCGCTAAAAGTGTCTGGGTGCATTTAGAAGGGTCCTGGGGAGCTGTAG
The DNA here is from genome assembly GCA_033459285.1 of Clamator glandarius. Lineage (NCBI taxonomy): Eukaryota > Metazoa > Chordata > Aves > Cuculiformes > Cuculidae > Clamator > Clamator glandarius. The sequence goes on along the minus strand of JAUNZM010000954.1, from coordinate 51,695 downwards.
AAGGGTCTGGGGGCTTTCAGAAGGGTCCTGGGGGCCTCTAGAAGGGTCTGGAGGCTTTTAGAAGAGTTCTGGGGGGCTCTAGAAGGGTCTGGGGGCATTCAGAAGGGTCCTGGGGGCCTCTAGAAGGGTCTGGATGCTTTTAGAAGAGTCCTGGGGGGCTCTAGATGGGTCTGGGGACATTTAGAATGGTCCTGGGGGGCTCTAGAAGGGTCTGGGGTAGTTTAGATAGGTCCTGGGGAGCTCTAGAAGGGTCTGGGTGCTTTTAGAAGGGTCCTGGGAGACTCTAGAAGGGTCTGAGTGCTTTTAGAAGGGTCCTTCGGGTCTCTAGAAGGGTCTGGGTTCTTTTAGAATGGTCCTGGGGGGCTCTAGAAGGGTGTGAGGGATTTTAAAAGGGTCCTGGGAGGCTCTAGAAGGGTCTGGTTGCTTTTAGAAGGATTCGGGGAGGGTCTAGAAGGGTCTGGGGGCTTTTAGAAGGGTCCTGGGGGCATCTAGAAGGGTCTGGAGGCTTTTAGAAGAGTTCTGGGGGGCTCTAGAAGGGTCTGGGGGCATTCAGAAGGGTCCTGGGGGCCTCTAGAAGGGTCTGGAGTCTATTAGAAGAGTCCTGGGGGGCTCTAGATGGGTCTGGGGTCATTTAGAAGGGTCCTGGTGGGCTCTAGAAGGGTCTGGGGGCTTTCAGAAGTGTCCTGGGGGGCTCTAGAAGGGTCTGGGTGCTTTTAGAAGGGTCCTGGGTCATCTAGAATGGTCTGGGGGCTTTTAGAAAGGTCCTGGGAGGATCCAGATGGGTCTGGGTGGTTTTAGAAGGATCCGGTGATGGTCTAGAAGGGTCTGGGTGCTTTTAGAAGGGTCCTGGGGGGCTCTACAAATGTCTGGAGGATTTTAGAAGGATCCGGGGAGGCTCTAGAAGTGTCTGGCGGCTTTTAGAAGGGTCCTTGGGAGCTCTAGAAGGGTCTGGGTGCTTTCAGAAGGGTCCTGGGGGCCTCTAGAAGTGTCTGGGTGCTTTCAGAAAGGTCCTGGGTGGCTCTAGAAGGGTCTGGGGGCTTTTAGAAGGGTCCTGTGGGGCTGTAGAAGGGTCTGGGGGCTTTTAGATTGGTCCTGGGGGGCTCTAGAAGGGTCCGGGGGCTTTTAGAATGGTCCGTGGAGGCTCTAGAAGGGTCTGGGTGCTTTTAGAAGGGTCCTGGGGGGCTCTAGAAGGGTCTGGGGTCTATTAGAAGGATCCGGGGAGGGTCTAGAAGGCTCTGTGGGCATTTAGAAGGGTTATTGGTGGCTCTAGAAGGGTCTGGGTACCATTAGAGGAGCCCTGGGGTCCTCTAGAAGGGTCTGGGGGATTTTAGAAGGGTCCTGAGGAGCTCTAGATGGGTCTGGGGGCTTTTACAAGGGTCCTGGGGGAATCTAGAAGGGTCTGGGGGCTTTTAGAAGGGTCCTGCGTGTCTCTAGAAGGGTCTGGGGGCTTTTAGAAGGGCCCTGGAGGACTCTAGAAGGCTCTGGGGTCTTTGAGAAGGGTCCTAGGGGGCTCTAGAAGGGTCTGGGAGCTTTTAGAAGGGTCCTGGGAGACGCTAGAAGGGTCTGAGGGCTTTTAGAAGGGTCCTGTAGGGTCTCTAGAAGGGTCTGGGGGCTTTTAGAAGGGTCGTGCGAGGCTCTAGAAGGGTCTGGGGGCTTTTAGAATGGTCCTGGGGGGCTCTAGAAGGGTCAGGGTGCTTTTAGAAGGGTCCTGGGAGGCTCTAGAAGTGTCTGGGTGCTTTTAGAATGGTCCTGGGAGGCTCTAGAAGGGTCTGGGGGCTTTTTGAAGGGTCCAGGGGGCCTCTAGAAAGCTCTGGGGGCTTTTAGAAGGGTCCTGGGGGCCTCTAGAAGGGTCTGGGGGCTTTTAGAAGGGTCCTGGGTGGCTCTAGAAGGGTCTGGGGGCTTTTAGAATGGTCCTGTGGGGCAGTAGAAGGGTCCTGGGGGGCTCTGGAAGGGTCCGGGGGCTTTCAGAAGGGTCCGTGGAGGCTCTAGAAGGGTCTGGGGGCTTTTAGAAGTGTCCTGGGGGGCTCTAGAAGGGTCTGGGGACCATTAGAGGGGCACTGGGGTCCTCTAGAAGGGTCTGGGAGATTTTAGAAGGGTCCTGGGGAGCTCTAGAATTGTCTGGGGGCTTTTAGAAGGGTCCTGGAAGGCTCTAGAATGGTCTGGGGTCTTTTAGAAGGGTCCTGCGTGTCTCTAGAAGGGTCTGGAGGCTTTTAGAAGGGTCCTTGGGGGCTCTAGAATGGTCTGGGGACCATTAGAGGAGCATTGGGGGCCTCTAGAAGGTTCTCGGGGAGTTTAGAATGGTCCTGGGCAGCTCTAGAAGGGTCTGGGGGCTTTTTGAAGGGTCCTGGTAGACTCTAGAAGGGTGTGGGGGCATTTAAAAGGGTCCTGCGGGTCTCTAGAAGCGTCTGGGGGCTTTTAGAAGGGTCCTGGGGGTCTCTAGAAGGGTCTGGGGTCTTTTAGAATGGTCCTGGGGGGCTCTAAAGTGTGTGAGGGCTTTTAGAATGGCCCTGGGGTCATCTAGAAGGCTCTGGGGGCTTTTAGAAGGGTCCTGGGGGGGCTCTAGAAGTGTCTGCGGCCTTTTAGAAGGGTCCTGGGAGGTTCTAGAATGGTCTGGGCGCTTTTAGAAGGATTCGGTTTGGGTCTAGAATGGTCTGGGGGCTGTTAGAAGTGTCCTGTGGGGCTCTAGAAGGGTCTGGGTGCTTTTAGAAGGGTCCTGGGGGGTCTAGAATTGTCTGGGGACTTTTAGAAGGGTCCTGGGGAGCGCTAGAAGGGTCTGGGGGCTTTTAGAAGGGTCCTGGGTGGCGCTAGAAGTGTCTGGGTGCATTTAGAAGGGTCCTGGGTTGCTCTAGAAGCGTCTGGGCGCTTTCAGAAGGGTCCTGAGGGCCTCTGGAATGGTCTGGGGTTTTTTAGAAGAGTCCTGGGGGGCTCTAGAAGGGTCTGGGGGTATTCAGAAGGGTCCTGGGGGCCTCTAGAAGGGACTGGAGGCTTTTAGAAGAGTCCTGGGGTGCTCTAGATGGGTCTGGGGGCATTTAGAAGCGTCCTGGGGGGCTCTGGAAGGGTCTGGGGGAGTTTAGAATGGTCCTGGGGAGCTCTAGAAAGGTCTGGGTGCTTTTAGAAGGGTCCTGGTAGACTCTAGAAGGGTCTGAGTGCTATTAGAAGGGTCCTGCGGGTCTCTAGAATGGTCTGGGGGCTTTTAGAAGGTTCCTGGGGGGCTCTAGAAGGCTGTGAGTTCTTTTAGAATTGTCCTGGGGGCATCTTGAAGGCTCTGGGGTATTTTAGAAGGGTCCTGGGGGCCTCTAGAAGTGTCTGAGGGATTTTAAAAGGGTCCTGGGAGGCTCTAGAAGGGTCTGGTTGCTTTTAGGAGTGTCCGTGGAGGCTCTAGAAGGGTCTGGGGCCTTTTAGAAGGGTCCTGGGGGGCTCTAGAAGGGCCTGGGTGCTATTAGAAGGATCCGGGGAGGGTCTAGAAGGCTCTGGGGGCTTTTAGAAGGGTCCTTGGGGGCTCTAGAAGGGTCTGGGGACCATTAGAGGAGCCCTGGCGGCCTCTAGAAGGGTCTGGGGGGTTTTAGAAGGGTCCTGGGGAGCTCTAGAAGGGTCTGGGGTCTTTTAGAAGGGTCCTGGGGGAATATAGAAGGGTCTGGGGGCTTTTAGAAGGGTCCTGCGGGTCTCTAGAAGGGTCTGGGTGCTTTTAGAAGGGTCCTGGAGGAATCTAGAAGGGTCTGGGGTCTTTGAGAAGGGTCCTAGGGGGCTCTAGAAGGGTCTGGGTGCTTTTAGAATTGTCCTGGGGGGATCTAGAAGGGTCGGGGTGCTTTTAGAAGGGTCCTGGGAGACTCTGGAAAGGTCTGAGGGCTTCTAGAAGGGTCCTGTAGGGTCTCTAGAAGGGTTTGGGTGCTTTTAGAAGGGTCCTGTGGGGCTCTAGAAGGGTCTGGGGGCATTTAGAAAGGTCCTGGGGGGCTCTAGAAGGGTCTGGTTGCTTTTAGAAGGGTCCTGGGAGGATCTAGAAGGGTCTGGTTGCTTTTAGAATGGCCCTGGGAGGCTCTAGAAGGGTCTGGGGGCTTTTAGAATGGTCCTGCGGGGCTCTAGAATGCTCTGGGGGCTTTTAGAAGAGTCCTGGGTGGCTTTAGAAGAGTGTGAGTGCTTTTAGAAGGGTCCTGGGGGCATCTAGATGGCTCTGGGGACTTTTAGATGGGTCCTGGGGGCCTCTAGGTGGGTCTGAGGATTTTTAGAATGGTCCTGGGAGGCTCTAGAAGTGTCTGGGTGATTTTAGAAGGGCCCTGGTGGGCTCTAGAAGGTCTGGGTGCTTTTAGAAATGTCCTGGGTGGCTCTAGAATGGTCTGGGGGCATTTAGAAGGATCTTGGGGCCTCTAGAAGGGTCTGGGAGCTTTTAGAAGGGTTCTGGGTGGCTCTAGAATGGTCTGGGGGCTTTTAGAAGCGTCCTGGGGGGCTCTAGAAGGGTGTGGTTGCTTTTAGAAGGGTCCTGGGGGCATCTACAAGGCTCTGGGGGCTTTCAGAAGGGTCCTGGGGGCTTCTAGAAGGGTCTGAAGGATTTTAGAAGGGTCCTGGGAGGCTGTAGAAGGGTCTGGGTGCTTTTAGAATGATCCGGGGAGGGTGTAGAAGGGTCTGGGTTCTTTTAGAATGGTCCTGCGTGTCTCTAGAAGGGTCTGAGTGCTTTTAGAAGGATTCGGGGAGGGTCTAGAAGGGTCTGGTGGCTTTTAGAAGGGTCCTGTGGGGCTCTCGAAGGGTCTGGGTGCTTTTAGAAGGGTACAGGGGGGCTCTAGAAGGGTCTGGGGGCTTTTAGAAGGGTCCTGGGGAGCTCTAGATGGGTCTGGGGGCTTTTAGAATGGTCCTGGGGGGCGCTAGAAATGTCTGGGTGCATTTTGAAGGGTCCTGGGGAGCTCTAGAAGGGTCTGGAGGCTTTTAGAAGGGTCCTGGGGGGTCTAGAAGGGTCTGGGGGCATTCAGAAGGGTCCTGGGGGCCTCTAGAAGGGTCTGGAGGGTTTTAGAAGAGTCCTGGTGGGCTCTAGATGGGTCTGGGTGCTTTTAGAATGATCCGGGGATGGTCTAGAAGGGTCTGGGTGCTTTCAGAAGGGTCCTGGGTGCATCTAGAAGGGTCTGGGTGCTTTTAGAAGGGTTCTGTGGGGATGTAGAAGGGTCTGGGTGCTTTTAGATGGGTCCTGGGGGGCTCTAGAAGGGTCTGGGGACCATTAGAGGGGCCCTGGGCGCCTCTAGAAGGGTCTGGGGGATTTTAGAAGGGTCCTGGGGAGCTCTAGAAGTGTCTGGAGGCTTTTAGAAGGGTCCTGGGGGGCTCTAGAAGGGTGTTAGGGCTTTTAGAAGCGTCCTGGGGGCATCTAGAAGGCTCTGGGGGCTATTAGAAGGGTCCTGGGGGGCTCTAGAAGGGTCTGGGGTCTTTTAGAATGGTCTTGGGGGGCTCTAGAAGGGTCTGGGTCTTTTAGAAGGGTCCTGGTGGGCTCTAGAAGGATCTGGGGACAGTTAGGAGGGTCCTGAGGGGATGTTGAATGGTCTGAGTGCTTTTAGATGGGTCCTGTAGGGCTAAAAAAGGTTCCTAACACTATCCCTAACCCTAACTCTTACTCTAACCCTAACTCTAACACAAACCCAAACCCTAACCCTAACCCTAACCCTAACCCTAACCCTAACTCTAACCCTAACCCTAACCCTAACCCTAACCCTAACCCTAACCCTAACCCTAACCCTAACCCTAACCCTAACCCTAACCCTAACCCTAACCCTAACCCTAACCCTAACTCTAACCCTAACCCTAACCCTAACCCTAACCCTAACCCTAACCCTGCCTCTAACCCCTAGAAGTATCTGGGGGCTTTTAGAAGAGTCCTTGAAGGATCTAGGAGGGTCTAGGGTCTCTAAAAAGGTTCCTAAGGGGCTCCGGAAGGGTTTGGGGTCTTTTAGAAGGGTCCTCGGTGGCTCTAGAAGGGTCTAGGTTATTGTAGAAGGGTCCTAAGGGGGTTTAGTAGGGCCTGGGGGGCTTTATAAGATTTTGGGGGCCTTTATAAGGTTTTGGGGGGCTCTAGAAAGTCCGGGGGCTTTGAGAAGCACACTGGGGGATCTAAAAGTGTCTGGGTGCTTTTAGAAGGTTCCTGGGGGGCTCTAGAAGGGTCTGGGTGCTTCTAGAGCAAAAATTTTAATTTTGCACATTTGGGGAATTCGCAGGGCTCAGCACACCCGGAGTGCAAAGGATGAGCCAGGCCTGGGAAAAGCACCTGCTTGATCAGGGTGTCTCCCCTGACAGCTAAGTACAAAGGACCCAGACCATTCTAGAGCCCCCAAGGACCCTTCCAAAAGCACCCAGACCCTTCTGGAGACGTTCAGGTTCCTTTGAAAAGGCCCCAGACCCTTCTAGAGCCTCCCAAGACCCTTCTAAAAGCCCCCAGACCCTTCTAGACCCTCCCCGGATCCTTCTAAAAGCCCCGAGACCCTTCTAGAGGATCCCAGGACCCTTCTAAAAGCCCCCAGACCCTTCTAGAGCTCCCCCGGACCCTTCTAAAAGCCCCTAGACCCTACTAGAGGCCCCCACGACCCTTCTGAAAGCCCCCAGATCCTTCTAGAGCCCACCAGGACCCTTCTAAAAGCGCCCAGACCCTTCTATAGACTCCCAGGACACTTCTGAAAGCCTCCAGAACCTTCTAGAGCCCTCCAGGACCCTTCTAAAAGCACCCAGACCCTTCTAGAGCATCCGAGGACCCTTCTAAAATTCCCCAGACCCTTCTAGAGCACCCCAGGACACTTCTAAAAGCCCCCAGACCCTTCTAGAGCCCCACCGGACCCTTCTAAAAGCCCCCAGACCCTTCTAGAGCCACCCAGGACCCTTCTAAAGGCACCCAGACCCTTCTAGAGCCCCCCAGGATCCTTCTAAAAGCCACCAGACCCTTCTAGAGACCCCCAGGACCCTTCTGAAAGCCCCCAGAACGTTCTAGAGCCCCCCAGGACACTTCTAAAAGCCCCCAGACCCTTCTAGAGAATCCGAGGACCCTTCTAAAATTCCCCAGACCCTTCTAGAGCCCCCCCGGACCCTTCTAAAAGCCCCCAGACCCTTCTAGAGCCACCCAGGACCCTTCTAAAAGCCCCCAGACCATTCTAGAGCCCCCCAGGACCCTTCTAAATGCCCCCAGACCCTTCTAGAGCACCCCAGGACCCTTCTGAAAGCCCCCAGAACATTCTAGAGCCCCCCAGGACCCTTCTAGAGCATACCAGGTCCCATCTAAAAGCCCCCAGACCCTTCTAGAGGCCCCTAGGACCCTTCTAAAAGAACCCAGACCCTTCTAGAGCCCCCCAATACCATTCTAAAGGCCCCCAGACCGTTCTAGACCCTCCCCGGATCATTCTAAAAGACCCCAGACCCTTCTAGGTCCCCCCAGGGTCATTCTAAAAGCCCCCAGACCCTTCTAGAGCCCCCTAGGACCCATCTAAAAGCCCCCAGACCCTTCTAGAGGCTCCTAGGACCCTTCTAAAAGACCTCAGACCCTTCTAGACCCTCCCCGGATCCTTCTAAAGGCCCCCAGACCCTTCTAGAGCCCCCCAGGACCTTTCTAAAAGCACCCAGACCCTTCTAGAGGCTCCCCGGTTCCTTATAAAAGCACCCAGACCCTTCTAGAGCCTCCCAGGACCCTTCTAAAAGCCACCAGACCCTTCTAGAGACCCCCAGGACCCTTCTAAAAGCCCCCAGACCCTTCTAGACACTCCCCGGATCCTTCTAAACGCCCTCAGACCCTTCTAGAGGCACCCAGGACCCTTCTAAAAGCACCCAGACCCTTCTAGACCGTCCCCGGATCATTCTAAAAGCCCCCAGACCCTTCTAGAGCCCCCCAGGACCATTCTAAAAGCCCCCAGAACCTTCTAGACCCTCCCCGGATCATTCTAAAAGCCCCCAGACCCTTCTAGAGCCCCCCAGGGCCCCTCTTGAGGCACGCCGTCCCTTCTAGGACACCCCAGGACCCTTCTTAAAGTCACCAGACCCTTCTAGAGCACCCCAGGACCCTTCTAAAAACCCCCAGACCCTTCTAGAGCCCCCCGAACCCTTCTAAAAGCCTCCAGACACTTCTAGAGGACCCCTGGACCCTTCTGAAAGCCCCCAGACCCTTCTAGAGCATCCCAGGACAGTTCTAAAAGCCCCCAGACCTTTCTAGAGCCTCCCAGGACCCTTCTAAAAGCTCCCAGACCCTTCTAGAGACCCCCAGGACCCTTCTAAAAGCCCCCAGACCCTTCTAGAGCCACCCAGGACGCTTCTAAAAGCCCCCAGACCCTTCTAGAGACCCCCAGGACCCATCTAAAAGCCCCCAGACCCTTCTAGAGACCCCCAGGACCCTTCTAAAAGCCCCCAGACCCTTCTAGAGCCCACCAGGACCCTTCTAAAAGCCCCCAGACCCTTCTAGAGCACCCCAGGACCCTTCTAAAAGCCCCCAGACCCTTCTTGAGCCCCCCAGGACCCTTCTAAAAGCCCCCAGACCCTTCTAGCGAAACCCAGGACCCTTCTACAAGCCCCCAGACCCTTCTAGAGCCCCCCAGAACCCTTCTAAAAGCTCCCAGAGATTTCTAGATGCCCCCAGGACCCTTCTAAAAGCCCCCAGACCCTTCTAGAGCCCCCCAGGACCCATCTACAAGCCCCCAGACCCTTCTAGAGCCACCCAGGACCCTTCTAAAAGCACCCCGACCCTTCTAGAGCCTCCCAGTACCCTTCTAAAAGCAACCAGACCCTTCTAGAGAAACCCAGGACCATTCTAAAAGCCCCCAGACCCTTCTAGACCCTCCTCGGATCCTTCTAAAAGCCCCAAAACCCTTCTAGAGCCCCCTAGGATCCTTCAAAAAGCACCCAGACCTTTCTAGACCGTCCCCGGATCATTCTAAAAGCCCCCAGACCCTTCTAGAGCCCCCCAGGATCATTCTAAAAGCCCCCAGACCCTTCTAGAGCCCCCCAGGATCATTCTAAAAGCCCCCAGACCCTTCTAGAGCCCCCCAGGATCATTCCAAAAGCCCCCAGACCCTTCTAGAGCCCCCTAGGACCCATCTAAAAGCCCCCAGACCCTTCTAGACCCTCCCCGGATCCTTCGAAAAGCCCCCAGACTCTTCTAGAGCCCCCCAGGATCATTCTAAAAGCCCCCAGACCCTTCTAGAGCCCCCCAGTACCCTCCGAAAAGCCCCTAGACCCTTCTAGAGCCCCCCAGGACCCTTCTAAATGCACCCAGACCCTTCAAGAGGCACCCAGGACCCTTCTAAAAGCACCCAGACCCTTCTAGAGCCTACCAGGACCATTCTAAAAGCCCCCAGACCCTTCTAGACCCCCCAGGACCATTCTAAAAGCCCCCAGACCCTTCTAGAGCACCCCAGGACCTTTCTAAAAGCCCCCAGACACTTCTAGAGCCCCCCAGGCCTCCTCTTGAGGCACCCCGTCCCTTCTAGAGCACCCCAGGACCCTTCTAAATGTCCCCAGACCTTTCTAGAGCACGCCAGGACCCGTCTAAAAGCCCCCAGACCATTCTAGAACCCCCCCGGACCCTTCTAAAAGCCTCCAGACCATTCTAGAGGCCCCCTGGACCTTTCTGAAAGCACCCAGAACCTTCTAGAGTCCCCCAGGACCCTTCTAAAAGCACCCAGACCCTTCTAGAGCATCCCAGGACCATTCTAAAAGCACCCAGACCCTTCTAGAGCCTCCCAGAATCCTTCTAAAAGCCCCCAGACTCTTCTAGATCCTCCCAGGACCCTTCTAAAAGCCCCCAGACCATTCTAGATCCTATCAGGACCTTTCTACAAGCCCCCAGACCCTTCTAGAGCCCCCAAGGACCCTTCTAAAAGCCGCCAAAGCCTTCTAGAGGCCCCCAGGACCATTCTACAAGCCCCCAGACCCTTCTAGAGCCCCCCAGGACGCTTCTACAAGTCCCCAGACCATTCTAGATCCAACCAGTACCCTTCTAAAAGCCCCCAGACCCTTCTAGAGGCCCCCAGGACTCGTCTAAAAGCCTCTAGACCCTTCTAGAGCCCCCCAGGACCTTTCTAAAAGCACCCAGACCCTTCTAGAGGCTCCCCGGTTCCTTATAAAAGCACCCAGACCCTTCTAGAGCCTCCCAGGACCCTTCTAAAAGCCACCAGACCCTTCTAGAGACCCCCAGGACCCTTCTAAAAGCTCCAAGACCCTTCTAGACACTCCCCGGATCCTTCTAAACGCCCTCAGACCCTTCTAGAGGCACCCAGGACCCTTCTAAAAGCACCCAGACCCTTCTAGACCGTCCCCGGATCATTCTAAAAGCCCCCAGACCCTTCTAGAGGACCCCAGGACCCTTCTAAAAGCCCCCAGACCCTTCTAGAGGACCCCAGGACCCTTCTAAAAGCCCCCAGACCCTTCTAGAGGACCCCAGGACCCTTCTAAAAGCCCCCAGACCCTTCTAGAGCCCCCCAGGACCCTTCTAAAAGCCTACAGACCCTTCTAGAGCCCCCCAGGACCCTTCTAAAAGTCCCCAGACCAATCTAGAGGTCCCCAGGGCCCTCTTAAGGCACCCCGTCCATTCTAGAGCACCCCAGGACCCTTCTAAAAGTCCCCAGACCCTTCTAGAGCACCCCAGGACCCTTCTAAAAGCCCCAAGACCCTTCTAGAGCCCCCCAGGACCCTTCTAAAAGCACCCAGACCCTTATAGAGGCCCCCAGGACCCTTCTGAAAGCCCCAGAACATTCTAGAGCATCCCAGGACCCTTCTAAAAGAACCCAGACCCTTCTAGAGTTCCCCAGGACCCTTCTAAAAGCCCCCAGACCATTCTAGATACCCCCATGACCATTCAGAAAGCCTCCAGAACCTTCTAGATCCACCAGGACCCTTCTAAAAGCCACCAGACCATTCTAGAGCCCCCCAGGACCATTCTAAAAGCCCCCAGACCCTTCTAGATAAGCCAGGACCCTTCTAAATGCAACCAGAACTTTCTAGAGCCTCCCAGGACCCTTCTAAAAGCACCCAGACCCTTCTAGAGAGCCCCAGGACCATTCTAAAGGCCCCCAGACTCTTCTAGACCCTCCCCGGATCATTTTAAAAGCAACCAGACCCTTCTAGAGACCCCCAGGACCCTTCTAAAAGTCCCCAGACCCTTCTAGACCCTCCCCGGATCATTCTAAAAGCCCCCAGACCCTTCTAGAGCCTCGCAGGACCCCTCTAAAAGCCTCCAGACCCTTCTAGAGGCCCCCAGGACCCTTCTAAAAGTCCCCAGACCATTCTAGAGCCCCCCAGGGCCCTTCGAAAACCCCCGAGACCCTTCTAGGAGAGACGGGGGTCCTTAAGAGGAGCCTTGGGGTCCTCTAGAAGGGTCTGGGGGCTTTTAGAAGGGTCCTGGCGGGCACTCGAAGGGTCTGGGTTCTTTGAGAAGGGTCTTTGGGTGGCTCTAGAAGGGTCTGGGGTCTTTTGGAAGGGTCCTGGGTGCCTCAAGAAGGGTCTGGGGGCTTTTATAGGGTCCTGGGTGGCTCTAGAAGGGTCTGGGTGCTTTTAGAAGGGTCTTGGGGAGCTCTAGAAGGGTCTGGGGTCTTATTGAATGGTCCCGGGAGTCTCTAGAAGGGTCTGGGGTCTTTTAGAATTGTCCTGCGGGTCTCTAGAAGGGTCGGGGTCCTGTTAGAAGGGTCCTTGGGGGCTCTAGAAGGGTCTGAGTATCATTATAGGGGCCTTGGGGGCATCTAGAAGGGTCTGGGGGATATTAGAAGGGTTATGGAGAGCTCTAGAAGGGTCTTGGGGCTTTTAGAAGGGTCCTGGGAGACTATAGAAGGGTCTGGGGCTTTTAGATGGGTCCTGCGGGTCTCTAGAAGGGTCTGGGTGCTTTTAGAAGGGTCCTGGGAGGCTCTAGAAGGGTCTGGGTGCTTTTAGAATGATCCAGGGAGGGTCTAGAAGGGTCTGGGGGCTTTTAGAAGGGTAGTGTGTGGCTCTAGAAGGGTCAGGGTGCTTTTAGAAGGGGCCTAGGGGGCTCTAGAAGGGTCTGGGGGATTTTAGATGGGTCCTAAGGGGCTCTAAAAGGGTCTGGAAGCTTTTAGAAGGGTCCTGGGGGGCTCTAGAAGGGTCCGGGGGATATTAGAAGGGTCCTGGGATGGTCTAACAAGGGTCTGGGTTGTTTTAGAAGGGTCCTGCGGGTCTCTAGAAGGGTCTGGGGGCTTTTAGAATGGTCCTTGGGGGCTCTAGAAGGGTCTGGGGACCATTAGAGGGGCCCTAGGGGCCTCTAGAAGGGTCTGGGGGCTTTTAGAAGGGTCCTGGTAGGCTGTAGAAGGGTCTGGGTGCATTTAGAAGGGTCCCGCGGGTCTCTAGAAGGGTCTGGGGGCTTTTAGAATGGTCCTTGGGGGCTCTAGAAAGGTCTGGGGACCACTAGAGGGGCCCTGGGTGCCTCTAGAAAGGTCTGGGGTATTTTAGAAGGGTCCTGGGGAGATATAGAAAGGTCTGGGGGCTTTTAGAAGGGTCCTGGGAGACTCTAGAAGGGTCTGGGGGCATTTAGAAGGTCCTGCGTGTCTCTAGAAGGGTCTGAGGGCTTTTAGAAGGGTCCTGGGGGGCTCTAGAAGGGTGTGAGAGCTTTTAGAATGGTCCTGGGTGCATCTAGAAATCTCTGGGTGCTTTTAGAAGGGTCCTGGGAGCCTCTAGAAGTGTCTGAGGAGTTGTAGAAGGGTCCGGGGAGGCTCTAGTAGGGTCTGGGTGCTTTTAGAAGGATCCGGGGAGGGTCTAGAAGGGTCTGGGGCTTTTAGAAGGGTCCTGTGGAGCTCTAGAAGGGTCTGGGGTCTTTTAGACGATTCCTGGGGGGCTCTAGAAGGCTCTGGGGCCTTTTAGAAGAGTCCTGGGGAGCTCTAGAAGGGTCTGGGGCTTTCAGAATGATCCTGGGGGTCGCTAGAAGTGTCTGGGTGTATTTGGAAGGGTCTTGGGGAGCTCTAGAAGGGTCTGGGGGCTTTCAGAAGGGTCTTGGGGGCATGTAGAAGGGTCTGGAGTCTTTTAGAAGGGTCCTGGAGCGCTCTAGAAGGGTCTGGGGGCATTCAGAACGGTCCTGGTGGCCTCTAGAAGGGACTAGAGGCTTTTAGAAGGGTCCTGGGGGGCTCTAGATGGGTCTGGGTGCATTTAGAAGGGTCCTGGGGTGATCTAGATGGGTCTGGGGGCTTTTAGAAGGATACGTGGAATTTCTAGAAGGGTCTGGGGGCTTTTAGAAGGGTCCTGGGTTGCTCTAGAAGGGTCTGGAGGCTTTTAGAAGGGTCCTGCGGGTCTCTAGAAGGATCTGGGGGCTTTTAGAAGGGTCCTGGGAGGCTCTAGAATGGTCTGATGGATTTTAGAAGGGTCCTGGGAGGTTCTAGAAGGGTCTGGGTGCTTTTAGAAGGATCCGGGGAGGGTCTAGAACGGTCTGGGTGGTTTTAGAATGGTCCTGGGGGGTTCTAGAAGGGTCTGGGGGATTTTAGAAGGATCCTGGGGGGCTCTAGAAGGGTCTGATAGATTTTAGGAGGCTCCTGGGGGCCTCTAGAAAGGTCTGGGGGCTTTTAGAAGGGTCCTGGGTTGCTCTAGAAGGGTCTGGAGGCTTTTAGAAGGGTCCTGCGGGTCTCTAGAAGGATCTGGGGGCTTTTAGAAGGGTCCTGGGAGGCTCTAGAATGGTCTGATGGATTTTAGAAGGGTCCTGGGAGGTTCTAGAAGGGTCTGGGTGCTTTTAGAAGGATCCGGGGAGGGTCTAGAACGGTCTGGGTGGTTTTAGAATGGTCCTGGGGGGTTCTAGAAGGGTCTGGGGGATTTTAGAAGGATCCTGGGGGGCTCTAGAAGGGTCTGATAGATTTTAGGAGGCTCCTGGGGGCCTCTAGAAAGGTCTGGGGGCATTTAGAAGGGTCCTGCGGGTCTCTAGAAGGGTCTGTGGGCTTTTAGAAGGGTCCTTGGGGCTCTAGAAGGGTTTGGGGACCATTAGAGGGGCCCTGGAGGCCTCTAGAAGAGTCTGGGGTATTTTAGAAGGGTCCTGGGGAGCTCTAGAAGGGTCTGGGGGCTTTTAGAAGGGTCCTGGGAAACTCTAGAAGGGTCTGGGGGCATTTAGATGGGTCCTGCGGGTCTCTAGAAGGGTCTGGGAGCTTTTAGAAGGGTCCTGGGGGGCTCTAGAATGGTCTGAGGGATTTTATAAGGGTCCTGGGAGGCTTTAGAAGGGTCTGGGTGCTTTTAGAAGGATCCAGGGAGGGTCTAGAAGGGTCTGGGGACTTTTAGAAGGGTACTGGGGGGCTCTAGAAGGGTCTGGGGGCTATTAGAAGGATCCAGGGATCGTCTACAAGGGTCTGGGGTCTTTTAGAAGGGTCCTGCGAGTCTCTAGAAGGGTCTGGGGGCTTTTAGAAGGGTCCTTGGTGGCTCTAGAAGGGTCTGGGTACCATTAGATGGGCCCTAGGGGCCTCTAGAAGGGTCTGGGGGATTTTAGAAGGGTTCTGGGGAGCTCTTGAAGGGTCTGGGGGCTTTTAGAATGGTCCTTGGGGGCTCTAGAAGGGTCTGGGGACCACTAGAGGGGCCCTGGGGACCTCTAGAAGGGTCTTGGGTATTTTAGACGGGTCCTGGGGAGCTCTAGAAGGGTCTGGGGGCTTTTAGAAGGGTCCTGGGGGGCTCTAGAAGGGTCTGGGGGCATTTAGAAGTGTCCTGGGGGGCTCTAGAAGGGTCTGGTGGATTTTAGAAGGATCCTGGGGGCCTCTAGAAAGGTCTGGGGGCATTTAGAAGGGTCCTGCGGGTCTCTAGAAGGGTCTGGGGGCTTTTAGAAGGGTCCTTAGAGCTCTAGAAGGGTCTGGGGACCATTAGAGGGGCCCTAGGGGCCTCTAGAAGGGTCTGGGGGCTTTTAGAATGGTCCTTGGGGGCTCTAGAAGGGTCTGGGGACCACTAGAGGGGACCTGGAGGCCTCTAGAAGGGTCTGGGGTATTTTAGAAGGGTCCTGGGGAGCTCTAGAAGGGTCTGGGGGCTTTTAGAAGGGTCCTGGGAAACTCTAGAAGGGTCTGGGGGCATTTAGATGGGTCCTGCGGTTCTCTAGAAGGGTCTGGGAGCTTTTAGAAGGGTCCTGGTGGGCTCTAGAAGGGTGTGAGGGCTTTTAGAATGGTCCTGGGGGCATCTAGAAGTCTCTGGGGGCTTTTATAAGGGTCCTGTGGGGCTCTAGAATAGTCTGAGTGATTTTATAAGGGTCCTGGGAGGCTCTAGAAGGGTCTGGGTGCTTTTAGAAGGATCCGGGGAGGGTCTATAAGGGTCTGGGGACTTTTAGAAGGGTCCTGGGGGGCTCTAGAAGGGTCTGGGGGATTTTAGAAGGGTCCTGGGGGGCTCTAGAAGGGTCTGAGGGATTTTAGAAGGGTCCTGGGGAGCTCTAGAATGGTCTGGGGGCTTTTAGATGGGTCCTTGGGGGCTCTAGAAGGGTCTGGGGACCATTAGAGGGGACCTAGGGGCCTCTAGAAGGGTCTGGGGGATTTTAGAAGGGTTCTGGGGAGCTCTTGATGGGTCTGGGGGCTTTTAGAATGGTCCTTGGGGGCTCTAGAAGGGTCTGGGGACCACTAGAGGGGCCCTGGGGACCTCTAGAAGGGTCTGGGGTATTTTAGACGGGTCCTGGGGAGCTCTAGAAGGGTCTGGGGGCTTTTAGAAGGGTCCTGGGAGAATCTAGAAGGGTCTGGGTGCATTTAGAAGGGTCCTGCGGGTCTCTAGAAGCGTCTGGGGGCTTTCAGAAGGGTCCTGAGGGGCTCTAGAAGGGTCTGGGGGGCTATTAGAAGGGTTCTTGGGGCCTCTAGAAGGGTCTGGGGTCTTTTAGAAGGGTCCTGGGAGGATCCAGATGGGTCTGGGTACTTTTAGAAGGATCCGGGGAGGTTCTAGAAGGGTCTGGGGGCGTTTAGAAGTGTCCTGGGAGGCTCTACAAATGTCTGGAGGGTTTTAGAATGGTCCTGAGGGCATCTAGAAGCGTCTATGGGCTTTTAGAATGATCCGGGGAGGCTCTAGAAGGGTCTGGCGGCTTTTTGAATGGTCCTGGGGTCCTCTAGAAGGGTCTGGGGGCATTTAGAATGATACGGGGAGGATCTAGAAGGGTCTGGGGTCTTTTAGAAGGGTCCTGGGGGCTCTAGAAGGGTCTGGAGTCTTTGAGAATGGTCCTGGGGTGCTCTAGAAGGGTCTGGGGGCTTTTAGAAAGATCCGGGGAGGGTCTAGAAAGGTCTGGGAGGTTTTAGAAGGGTCCTGGGGTTCTCTAGAAGGGTCTGGGTGCTTTTACACGGGCCCTGGGCTCTCTAGAAGTGTCTGGGGGCATTTAGAAGAGTCCTGGGGGGCTCTAGAATCGTCTGGGCTCTTTTAGAAGGGTCCTGGGGTGTTCTAGAATGGTCTGGGGGATTTTAGAAGGGTCCTGCGGTCCTCTAGAATAGTCTGGATGCTTTTAGAAGGGTCCTGGGGGGCTCTACAAGGGTCTGGGGGCATTTAGAAGGGTCCTAGGGGGCTCTAGAAAGGTCTGGGGGATTTTAGAAGGGTCCTGGGAGCCTCTAGAATTGTCTGGGTGCTTTTAGAATGGTACTAGGTGGCTATAGAAGGGTCTGGGGGCTTTTAGAAGGGTCCTTGGGGGCTCTAGAAGGGTCTGGGGACCATTAGAGGGGCACTGGGAGCCTCTAGAATGGTCTGGGTGATTTTAGAAGGGTCCTCGGGAGGTCTAGAATTGTCTGGGGGCTTTTAGAAAGGTCCTGGGAGGCTCTAGAAGGGTCTGGGGGCTTTTAGAAGAGTCCTGCGTGTCTCTAGAAGGGTCTGGGGGCTTTTAGAAGGGTCCTTGGGGGCTCTAGAAGGGTGTGGGGACCACTAGAGGAGCCCTGGGGGCCTCTAGAGGGGTCTGGGGTATTTTAGAAGGGTCCTGGGGAGCTCTAGAAGGGTCTGGGGGCTTTTAGAAGGGTCCTGGGAGACTCTAGAAGGGTCTGGGGGCATTTAGAAGGGTCCTGCGGGTCTCTAGAAGGGTCTGGGGGCTTTTAGAAGGGTCCTGGGGGTGCTCTAGAAGGGTGTGAGTGCTTTTAGAATGGTCCTGGGGGCATCTAGAAGGCTCTGGGGGCTTTTAGAAGTGTCCTGTGGGCCTCTAGAAGTGTCTGAGGGATTTTAGAAGGGTCCTGGGAGGCTCTGGAATGGTCTGGGTGCTTTTAGAAGGATTCGGGGAGGGTCTAGAAGAGTCTGGGGACTTTTAGAAGGGTCCTGTGGGGCTCTAGAAGGGTCTGGGTGCTTTTAGAAGGGTCCTGGGGGGCTCTAGAAGGGTCTGGGTGCTTTTAGAAGGGTCCTGGGGAGCTCTAGAAGGGTCTGGGTTCTTTTAGAAGGGTCCTGGGTGGCGCTAAAAGTGTCTGGGTGCATTTAGAAGGGTCCTGGGGAGCTGTAGAAGGGTCTGGGGGCTTTCAGAAGGGTCCTGGGGGCCTCTAGAAGGGTCTGGAGGCTTTTAGAAGAGTTCTGGGGGGCTCTAGAAGGGTCTGGGGGCATTCAGAAGGGTCCTGGGGGCCTCTAGAGGGGTCTGGATGCTTTTAGAAGAGTCCTGGGGGTATCTAGATGGGTCTGGGGACATTTAGAATGGTCCTGGGGGTCTCTAGAAGGGTCTGAGTGCTTTTAGAAGGGTCCTTCGGGTCTCTAGAAGGGTCTGGGTTCTTTTAGAATGGTCCTGGGGGGCTCTAGAAGGGTGTGAGGGATTTTAAAAGGGTCCTGGGAGGCTCTAGAAGGGTCTGGTTGCTTTTAGAAAGATTCGGGGAGGGTCTAGAAGGGTCTGGGGGCTTTTAGAAGGGTCCTGGGGGCATCTAGAAGGGTCTGGAGGCTTTTAGAAGAGTTCTGGGGGGCTCTAGAAGGGTCTGGGGGCATTCAGAAGGGTCCTGGGGGCCTCTAGAAGGGTCTGGAGTCTATTAGAAGAGTCCTGGGGGGCTCTAGATTGGTCTGGGGGCATTTAGAAGGGTCCTGGGGGGCTCTAGAAGGGTCTGGGGGCTTTCAGAAGTGTCCTGGGGGGCTCTAGAAGGGTCTGGGTGCTTTTAGAAGGGTCCTGGGTTATCTAGAATGGTCTGGGGGCTTTTAGAAAGGTCCTGGGAGGATCCAGATGGGTCTGGGTGGTTTTAGAAGGATCCGGTGATGTTCTAGAAGGGTCTGGGTGCTTTTAGAAGGGTCCTGGGGGGCTCTACAAATGTCTGGAGGATTTTAGAAGGATCCGGGGAGGCTCTAGAAGTGTCTGGCGGCTTTTAGAAGGGTCCTTGGGAGCTCTAGAAGGGTCTGGGTGCTTTCAGAAGGGTCCTGGGGGCCTCTAGAAGGGTCTGGGTGCTTTCAGAAAGGTCCTGGGTGGCTCTAGAAGGGTCTGGGGGCTTTTAGAAGGGTCCTGTGGGGCTGTAGAAGGGTCTCGGGGCTTTTAGATTGGTCCTGGGTGGCTCTAGAAGGGTCCGGGGGCTTTTAGAAGGGTCCTGGGGGGCTCTAGAAGGGTCTGGGGTCTATTAGAAGGATCCGGGGAGGGTCTAGAAGGCTCTGTGGGCATTTAGAAGGGTTATTGGTGGCTCTAGAAGGGTCTGGGGACCATTAGAGGAGCCCTGGGGTCCTCTAGAAGGGTCTGGGGGATTTTAGAAGGGTCCTGAGGAGCTCTAGAAGGGTCTGGGGGCTTTTACAAGGGTCCTGGGGGAATCTAGAAGGGTCTGGGTGCTTTTAGAAGGGTCCTGCGTGTCTCTAGAAGGGTCTGGGGACCATTAGAGGGGCACTGGGAGCCTCTAGAATGGTCTGGGTGATTTTAGAAGGGTCCTCGGGAGGTCTAGAATTGTCTGGGGGCTTTTAGAAAGGTCCTGGGAGGCTCTAGAAGGGTCTGGGGGCTTTTATAAGAGTCCTGCGTGTCTCTAGAAGGGTCTGGGGGCTTTTAGAAGGGTCCTTGGGGGCTCTAGAAGGGTGTGGGGACCACTAGAGGAGCCCTGGGGGCCTCTAGAGGGGTCTGGGGTATTTTAGAAGGGTCCTGGGGAGCTCTAGAAGGGTCTGGGGGCTTTTAGAAGGGTCCTGGGAGACTCTAGAAGGGTCTGGGGGCATTTAGAAGGGTCCTGCGGGTCTCTAGAAGGGTCTGGGGGCTTTTAGAAGGGTCCTGGGGGGCTCTAGAAGGGTCTGGGGGCTTTTAGAAGGGTCCTGGGGTGCTCTAGAAGGGTGTGAGTGCTTTTAGAATGGTCCTGGGGGCATCTAGAAGGCTCTGGGGGCTTTTAGAACTGTCCTGTGGGCCTCTAGAAGTGTCTGAGGGATTTTAGAAGGGTCCTGGGAGGCTCTGGAATGGTCTGGGTGCTTTTAGAAGGATTCGGGGAGGGTCTAGAAGAGTCTGGGGGCATTTAGAAGGGTCCTGTGGGGCTCTAGAAGGGTCTGGGTGCTTTTAGAAGGGTCCTGGGGGGCTCTAGAAGGGTCTGGGTGCTTTTAGAAGGTTCCTGGGGAGCTCTAGAAGGGTCTGGGGTCTTTTAGAAGGGTCCTGGGTGGCGCTAAAAGTGTCTGGGTGCATTTAGAAGGGTCCTGGGGAGCTGTAGAAGGGTCTGGGGGCTTTCAGAAGGGTCCTGGGGGCCTCTAGAAGGGTCTGGAGGCTTTTAGAAGAGTTCTGGGGGGCTCTAGAAGGGTCTGGGGGCATTCAGAAGGGTCCTGGGGGCCTCTAGAAGGGTCTGGAGTCTATTAGAAGAGTCCTGGGGGGCTCTAGATTGGTCTGGGGGCATTTAGAAGGGTCCTGGGGGGCTCTAGAAGGGTCTGGGGGCTTTCAGAAGTGTCCTGGGGGGCTCTAGAAGGGTCTGGGTGCTTTTAGAAGGGTCCTGGGTCATCTAGAATGGTCTGGGGGCTTTTAGAAAGGTCCTGGGAGGATCCAGATGGGTCTGGGTGGTTTTAGAAGGATCCGGTGATGGTCTAGAAGGGTCTGGGTGCTTTTAGAAGGGTCCTGGGGGGCTCTACAAATGTCTGGAGGATTTTAGAAGGATCCGGGGAGGCTCTAGAAGTGTCTGGCGGCTTTTAGAAGGGTCCTTGGGAGCTCTAGAAGGGTCTGGGTGCTTTCAGAAGGGTCCTGGGGGCCTCTAGAAGGGTCTGGGTGCTTTCAGAAAGGTCCTGGGTGGCTCTAGAAGGGTCTGGGGGCTTTTAGAAGGGTCCTGTGGGGCTGTAGAAGGGTCTGGGGGCTTTTAGATTGGTCCTGGGTGGCTCTAGAAGGGTCCGGGGGCTTTTAGAATGGTCCGTGGAGGCTCTAGAAGGGTCTGGGTGCTTTTAGAAGGGTCCTGGGGGGCTCTAGAAGGGTCTGGGGGCTATTAGAAGGATCCGGGGAGGGTCTAGAAGGCTCTGGGGGCATTTAGAAGGGTCCTTGGTGGCTCTAGAATGGTCTGGGGACCATTAGAGGAGCCCTGGGGTCCTCTAGAATGGTCTGGGGGCTTTTACAAGGGTCCTGGGAGGCTCTAGAAGGGTCTGGGTGCTTTTAGAATGGCCCTGGGAGAATCTAGAAGGGACTGGGTGCTTTTAGAAGGGTCCTGCGTGTCTCTAGAAGGGTCTGGGGCTTTAGAAGGGCCCTGGAGGAATCTAGAAGGCTCTGGGGTCTTTGAGAAGGGTCCTAGGGGGCTCTAGAAGGGTCTGGGTGTTTTTAGAATGGTCCTGGGGTGCTCTAGAAGGGTCTGGGAGCTTTTAGAAGGGTCCTGGGAGACGATAGAAGGGTCTGAGGGCTTTTAGAAGGGTCCTGTAGGATCTCTAGAAGGGTCTGGGTGCTTTTAGAAGGGTCCTGCGAGGCTCTAGAAGGGTCTGGGGGCTTTTAGAATGGTCCTGGGGGGCTCTAGAAGGGTCTGGGTGCTTTTAGAAGGGTCCTGGGAGGCTCTAGAAGTGTCTGGGTGCTTTTAGAATGGTCCTGGGAGGCTCTAGAAGGGTCTGGAGGCTTTTTGAAGGGTCCAGGGGGCCTCTAGAAAGGTCTGGAGGCTTTTAGAAGGGTCTTGGGGGCCTTTAGAAGGGTCTAGGTGCTTTTAGAAGGTTACTGGGGGGCTCTAGAAGGGTCTGGGGGCTTTTAGAATGGTCCTGTGGGGCAGTAGAAGGGTCTGGGGGATATTAGAAGGGTCCTGGGGGGCTCTGGGAGGGTCCGGGGGCTTTCAGAAGGGTCCGTGGAGGCTCTAGAAGGGTCTGGGGGCTTTTAGAAGGGTCCTGGGGGGCTCTAGAAGGGTCTGGGTGCTATTAGAAGGATCCTGGGAGGGTCTAGAAGGGTCTGGGGGCTTTTAGAAGGGTCCATGGGGGCTATAGAAGGGTCTGGGGACCATTAGAGGGGCACTGGGGTCCTCTAGAAGGGTCTGGGAGAGTTTAGAAGGGTCCTGGGGAGCTCTAGAATTGTCTGGGTGCTTTTAGAAGGGTCCTGGGAGGCTCTAGAAGGGTCGGGGGTCTTTTAGAAGGGTCCTGCGTGTCTCTAGAAGGGTCTGGAGGCTTTTAGAAGGGTCCTTGGGGGCTCTAGAATGGCCTGGGGACCATTAGAGGAGCCCTGGGGGCCTCTAGAAGGGTCTGGGGGAGTTTAGAAGGGTCCTGGGCAGGTCTAGAAGGGTCTGGGGGCTTTTTGAAGGGTCCTGGTAGACTCTAGAAGGGTCTAGGGGCGTTTAGAAGGGTCCTGCGTGTCTCTGGAAGGGTCTGGGGGATTTTAGAAGAGTCCTGGGCGGCTCTATAAGGGTCTGGGGCCTTTTAGAAGGGTCCTGGGGTGCTCTAGAATGGTGTGAGGGATTTTAGAAGGGTCCTGGGGGCATCTAGAAGGTTCTGGGGGCTTTTAGAAGGGTACTGGGGGCCTCTAGAGATGTCTGAGGGATGTTAGAAGGGACCTGGGAGGCTCTAGAAGTGTCTGGGTGCTTTTAGAATGATTCGGGGAGGTTTTAGAAGGCTCTGGTGGCTTTTAGAAGGGTCCTGTGTGGCTCTAGAATGGTCTGGGTGCTTTTAGAAGGGTCCTGGGGGGATCTAGAAGGGTCTGGTGGCTTTTAGAAGAGACCTGGGGAGCTCTAGAATGGTCTGGGGGCTTTTAGAAGGGTCCTGCGAGGCGCTAGAAGTGTCTGGGTGTATTTAGAAGGGTCCTGGGGAGCTCTAGAAGGGTTTGGTTGCTTTCAGAAGGGTCCTGGGGGCCTCTAGAAGGGTCTGGAGGCTTTTAGATGGGTCCTGGGGGGTCTAGAAAGGTCTGGGGGCATTCAGAAGGGTCCTGGGTGCCTCTAGAAGGGTCTGGAGGCTTTTAGAAGAGTCCTGGGGTGCTCTAGATGGGTCTGGGAGCTTTTAGAAGGGTCCTGGGGGGCTCTAAAAATGTCTGGAGGATTTTAGAAGGATCCGGGGATGGTCTAGAAAGGTCTGGGAGCTTTTAGAAGGGTCCTGGCGGGCTCTACAAATGTCTGGAGGATTTTAGAAGGATCCGGGGAGGCTCTAGGAGGGTCTGGCGGCTTTTAGAAGGGTCCTGCGGGGCTCTAGAAGGGTCTGGGTGCTTTCTGAATGGTACTGGGGGCCTCTAGAAGGGTCTGGGTGCTTTTAGAAGGGTCCTGGGTGCCTCTAGAAGTGTCTGGGGTCTTTTAGAATGGTCCTTGGTTGCTCTAGAAGGGTCTGGGGACCATTAGAGGAGCCCTGGGGGACTCTAGAAGGGTATGAGGGATGTTAGAAGGGTCCTGGGGAGCTCTAGAAAGGTCTGGGGGCTTTTAGAAGGGTCCTGGTGTCCTCTAGAAATGTCTGGGGGCTTTTAGAAGGGTCCTGCGGGTCTCTAGGAGGGTCTGGGGGCTTTTAGAAGGGTCCTGGGGGGCTCTAGAAGGGTCTGGGAGCTTTTAGAAGGGTCCTGAGGGGATCTAGAAGGGTCTGGTGGCTCTTAGAAGGGTCCTGGGGGGTTCTAGAAGGGTGTTAGTTCTTTTAGAAGGGTCCTGGGTCATCTAGAATGCTCTGGGGGCTTTTAGAAAAGTCCTGGGGTCCTCTAGAAGTGTCTGCGGGATATTAGAAGGGACCTGGGAGGCTCTAGAAGGGTCTGGGTGCTTTAAGAAGGATTCGGGGAGGGTCTAGAAGCGTCTGGGTGCTTTTAGAAGGGTCCTGGGTGTCTCTAGAATGCTCTGGGGACTTTTAAAATCGTCCTGGGAGGCTCTACAAAGGTCTGGAGGATTTTAGAAGGATCCGGGGAGGATCCAGAAGGGTCTGGCGGCTTTTAGAAGGGTCCTGGTGGCCTCTAGAATGGTCTGGGGTCTTTTAGAATGATACGGGGAGGCTCTAGAATGGTCTGCGGGCTTTTAGAAGGGTCCTGGGGGGTTCTAGAATGGTCTGGAGGCTTTTAGAAGGGTCCTGGGGGGGTCTAGAAGGGTCTGGGGGCTTTTAGAAGGGTCCTGTGGGCATCTAGAAGGCTCTGGGTGCTTTTATAAGGGTCCTGGGGGGCTCTAGAAAGGTCTGAGGGATTTTAGAAGGGTCCTGGGAGGCTCTAGAAGGGTCTGGGTGCTTTTAGAAGGATCCGGGTAGGGTCTAGAAGGGTCTGGGGGCTTTTAGAAGGGTCCGGGGGGGCTCTAGAAGAGTCTGGGGGATTTTAGAAGGGTCCTGGTAGGCTCTAGAAGGGTCTGGGTGCTTTTAGAGTGGACCTGGGATTCTCTAGAAGGGTCTAATGGCTTTAAGAAGAGTCCTAGGTGGCTCTAGAATGGTCTGGGTACTTTTAGAAGGGTCCTGGGGAGCTCTAGAAGGGTCTGGGGGCTTTCAGAACGGTCCTGGGAGACTCTAGAAGTGTCTGGGGGCATTTAAAAGGGTCCTGCGGGTCTCTAGAAGGGTCTGGGGGCTTTTTGAAGGGTCCTGGGGGGATCTAGAATGGTCTGGGTGCTCTTAGAAGGGTCCTGGGGGCCTCTAGAAGTGTCTGCGGGATATTAGAGGGGTCCTGGGAGGCTCTAGAAGCGTCTGGGTTCTTTTAGAAGGGTCCTGGGAGGCTCTAGAAGGGTCTGGGTGCTTTTAGAAGGGTCCTGGGGGTTTTTAGAAGGGTCTGGGGGCTTTTAGAATGGTCCTGCGGGGTCTAGAATGCTCTGGGTGCTTTTAGAAGAGTCCTGGGTGGCTTTAGAAGAGTGTGAGTGCTTTTAGAAGGGTCCTGGGGGCATCTAGATGGCTCTGGGGACTTTTAGAAGGGTCCTGGGGGCCTCTAGATGGGTCTGAGGATTTTTAGAAGGGTCCTAGGAGGCTCTAGAAGTGTCTGGGTGATTTTAGAAGGGTCCTGGGTGGCTCTAGAATGGTCTGGGGGCTTTTAGAAATGTCCTGGGTGGCTCTAGAATGGTCTGGGGGCATTTAGAAGGGTCCCGGGGGGCTCTAGAAGGGTCTGGGGTCTTTTAGAAGGTTCTTCGGGGCCTCTAGAAGGGTCTGGGGTCTTTTAGAAGGGTTCTGGGTGGCTCTAGAATGGTGTGGTGGCTTTTAGAAGCGTCCTGGGGGGCTCTAGAAGGGTGTGGTTGCTTTTAGAAGGGTCCTGGGGGCATCTAGAAGGCTCTGGGGGCATTCAGAAGGGTCCTGGGGGCTTCTAGAAGGGTCTGAAGGATTTTAGAAGGGTCCTGGGAGGCTGTAGAAGGGTCTGGGTGCTTTTAGAATGATCCGGGGAGGGTGTAGAAGGGTCTGGGGGCTTGTAGAAGGGTCCTGGGGGGCTCTAGAAGGGTCTGGGTGCTATTAGAAGGATCCAGGGAGGGTCTAGAAGGCTCTGGGGGCTTTTAGAAGGGTCCTTGGGGGCTCTAGAAGGGTCTGGGGAACATTAGAGGGGCACTGGGGTCCTCTAGAAGGGTCTGGGGGATTTTAGAAGGGTCCTGGGGAGCTCTAGAATTGTCTGGGGTTTTTTAGAATGGTCCTGGGAGGCTCTAGAAGGGTCTGGGGTCTTTTAGAAGGGTCCTGCGTGTCTCTAGAAGGGTCTGAGTGCTTTTAGAAGGATTCGGGGAGGGTCTAGAAGGGTCTGGTGGCATTTAGAAGGGTCCTATGGGGCTCTAGAAGGGTCTGGGTGCTTTTAGAAGGGTCCTGGGGAGCTCTAGATGGGTCTGGGGGCTTTTAGAAGGGTCCTGGGGGGCGCTAGAAATGTCTGGGTGCATTTAGAAGGGTCCTGTGGAGCTCTAGAATGGTCTGGAAGCTTTTAGAAGGGTCCTGGGTGGTCTAGAAGGGTCTGGGGGCATTCAGAAGGGTCCTGGGGGCCTCTAGAAGTGTCTGGAGGGTTTTAGAAGAGTCCTGGGGTGCTCTAGATGGGTCTGGGAGCTTTTAGAATGATCCGGGGATGGTCTAGAAGGGTCTGGGTGCTTTTAGAAGGGTCCTGGGGGGCTCTACAAATGTCTGGAGGATTTTAGAAGGATCCGGGGAGGCTCTAGAAGGGGGTCTGGGTGCTTTAAGAAGGGTCCTGCGGGGCTCTAGAAGGGTCTGGTTGCTTTCAGAAGGGTCCTGGGTGCATCTAGAAGGGTCTGGGTGCTTTTAGAAGGGACCTGGGTGGCTCTAGAAGGGTCTGGGGGCTTTTAGAAGGGTTCTGTGGGGATGTAGAAGGGTCTGGGTGCATTTAGATGGGTCCTGGGGGGCTCTGGAAGGGTCTAGGGTCCATTAGAGGGGCCCTGGGGGCCTCTAGAAGGGTCTGGGGGATTTTATAAGGGTCCTGGTGAGCTCTAGAAGTGTCTGGAGGCTTTTAGAAGGGTCCTGGGGGGCTCTAGAAGGATCTGGGGACAGTTAGGAGGGTCCTGAGGGGATGTTGAATGGTCTGAGTGCTTTTAGATGGGTCCTGTAGGGCTAAAAAAGGTTCCTAACCCTATCCCTAACCCTAACTCTAACCCTAACCCTAACCCTAACCCTAACCCTAACCCTAACCCTAACCCTAACCCTAACCCTAACCCTAACCCTAACCCTAACCCTGCCTCTAATTTTTAGAAGTATCTGGGGGCTTTTAGAAGAGTCCTTGAAGGATCTAGGAGGGTCTAGGGTCTCTAAAAAGGTTCCTAAGGGGCTCCGGAAGGGTTTGGGGTCTTTTAGAAGGGTCCTCGGTGGCTCTAGAAGGGTCTAGGGTATTGTAGAAGGGTCCTAAGGGGGTTTAGTAGGGCCTGGGGGGCTTTATAAGATTTTGGGGGCCTTTATAAGGTTTTGGGGGGCTCTAGAAAGTCCGGGGGCTTTGAGAAGCACACTGGGGGCTCTAAAAGGGTCTGGGGGATTTTAGAATGTTCCTGGGGGCTCTGGACGTGTCTGGGTGCTTTTAGAAGGTTCCTGGGGGGCTCTAGAAGAGTCTGGGTGCTTCTAGAGCAAAAATTTTAATTTTGCACATTTGGGGAATTCGCAGGGCTCAGCACACCCGGAGTGCAAAGATGAGCCTGGCCTGGGAAAAGCACCTGCTTGATCAGGGTGTCTCCCCTGCCAGCTAAGTACAAAGGACCCAGACCATTCTAGAGCCCCCAAGGACCCTTCCAAAAGCCCCCAGACACTTCTGGAGACGTTCAGGTTCCTTTGAAAAGGCCCCAGACCCTTCTAGAGCCTCCCAAGACCCTTCTAAAAGCCCCCAGACCCTTCTAGACCCTCCCCGGATCCTTCTAAAAGCCCCGAGACCCTTCTAGAGGATCCCAGGACCCTTCTAAAAGCCCCCAGACCCTTCTAGAGCACCCCAGGACCATTCTAAAAGCCCCCAGACCCTTCTAGAGGACCCAGGGCCCCTCTTAAGCCACCCCGTCCCTTCTAGAGCCCCCCAGGACCCTTCTAAAAGACCCCAGACCATTCTAGAGCACCCCAGGACAATTCTAAAAGCACCCAGACCCTTCTAGAGCCCCCCAGGACCCTTCTCAAAACTTCCAGACCCTTCTAGAGCCCCCCAGGACCCTTCTAAAAGCCCCCAGACCCTTCTAGAGCAACCCAGGACCCTTCTAAAAGCCCCCAGACCCTTCTAGAGCCCCCCCGGACCCTTCTAATAGCCACTAGACCCTTCTAGAGGCCCCCAGGACCCTTCTGAAAGCCCCCAGAACCTTCTAGAGCCCCACAGGACCCTTCTAAAAGCACCCAGACCATTCTTGATCCCCCCAGGACCCTTCTAAAAGCACCCAGACTCTTCTAATGACCCCCAGGACGATTCTGAAAGCCCCCAGAACCTCCTAGAGCCACCCAGGACCCTTCTAAAAGACCCCAGACCATTCTAGCCCCCCCCAGGACTCTTCTACAAGCCCCCAGACCCTTCTACAGCCCCCCAGGACCCTTCTAATAGCCCCCAGACTTGTCTAGAGGCCACCAGGACCCTTCTAAAAGTCCCCAGACCCTTCTAGAGCCCCCCTGGACCCTTGTAAAAGCCACCAGACACTTCTAGAGGCCCCCAGGACCCTTATAAAAGCACCCAGACCCTTAAAGAGCCTCCCAGGACCCTTCTAAAAGCCTCTAGACCCTTCTAGAGCCCCCCAGGACCCTTCTAAAAGCACCCAGACCCTTCTAGAGCCTCCCAGGACCATTCTAAATGCCCCCAGACCCTTCAAAACCCCCCAGGACACTTCTAAAAGCCCCCAGACCCTTCTAGAACACACTAGGATCCTTCAAAAAGCATAAAGACCCTTCTAGACCGTCCCCGGATCATTCTAAAAGACCCCAGACCCTTCTAGAGCCTCCCAGGACCCCTCTAAAAGCCCCCAGACCCTTCTAGAGACACCCAGGACCAATCTAAAAGCCCTCAGACCATTCTAGAGCCCCCCAGGACACATCTAAAAGCCCCCAGACCCTTCTAGAGCCCCCCAGGACCATTCTAAAAGACCCCAGACCCTTCTAGAGGCCCCCAGGACCCTTCTAAAAGTCCCGAGACCCTTCTAGAGGCAACCAGGACCCTTCTAAAAGCGCCCAGACCCTTCTAGACCCTCCCCGGATCCTTCTAAAAGCCCACATACCCTTCTAGATCCTCCCAGGACCCTTCTAAAAGCCCCCAGACCCTTCTAGAGCACCCCAGGACCCTTCTAAAAGCCCCAAGACCCTTCTAGAGCCCCCCAGGACCCTTCTAAAAGCACCCAGACCCTTATAGAGGCCCCCAGGACCCTTCTGAAAGCCCCAAGAACCTTCTATAGCCCCCCAGGACCCTTCTAAAAGAACCCAGACCCTTCTAGAGCTCCCCAGGACCCTTCTAAAAGCCCCTAGACCATTCTAGAGACCCCCATGACCCTTCTGAAAACCTCCAGAACCTTCTAGATACACCCAGGACCCTTCTAAAAGCCACCAGACCCTTCTAGAGCCCCCCAGGACCATTCTAAAAGCACCCAGACCCTTCTAGAGACACCCAGGACCCTTCTAAATGCCCCCAGACCATTCTAGATAAGCCAGGACCCTTCGAAAAGCAACCAGAACCT
Organism: Clamator glandarius; assembly: GCA_033459285.1. Taxonomy (NCBI): domain Eukaryota; kingdom Metazoa; phylum Chordata; class Aves; order Cuculiformes; family Cuculidae; genus Clamator; species Clamator glandarius. Next base: position 23,484 of record JAUNZM010000954.1, on the reverse strand, counting down.
TCTAGAGCCACCCAGGACCATTCTAAAAGCCCCCAGACCCTTCTAGAGCCTCCCAGGACCCTTCTAAAAGCACCCAGACCCTTCTAGAGAGCCCCAGGACCATTCTAAAGGTCCCCAGACTCTTCTAGACCCTCCCCGGATCATTCTAAAAGCCCCCAGACCCTTCTAGAGCCTCGCAGGACCCCTCTAAAAGCCTCCAGACCCTTCTAGAGAACCCCAGGACCATTCTAAAAGCCCCCAGACCATTCTAGAGCACCCCAGGGCCCTTCTAAAAGCCCCGAGACCCTTCTAGGAGAGACGGGGGTCCTTAAGAGCGGCCTTGGGGTCCTCTAGAAGGGTCTGGGGGCTTATAGAAGTGTCCTGGCTGGCTCTCGAAGGGTCTGGGTCCTGTTAGAAGGGTCCTTGGGGGCTCTAGAAGGGTCTGAGTATCATTAGAGGGGCCTTGGGGGCATCTAGAAGGGTCTGGGGGATATTAGAAGGGTCCTGGAGAGCTCTAGAAGGGTCTTGGGGCTTTTAGAAGGGTCCTGGGAGGCTCTAGAAGGGTCTGGGGGCTTTTAGATGGGTCCTGCGGGTCTCTAGAAGGGTCTGGGTGCTTTTAGAAGTGTCCTGGGGGGCTCTAGAAGGGTCGGGGGGGTTTTAGGATAGTCCTGGTGGGCTCTAGAAGGGTGTGAGGGCTTTTAGAAGGTTCCTGGGGGCATCTAGAAGGCTCTGGGGGCTTTTAGAAGGGTCCTGGGGGCCTCTAGAATTGTCTGAGGGATTTTAGAAGGGTCCTGGGAGGCTCTAGAAGGGTCTGGGTGCTTTTAGAATGATCCAGGGAGGGTCTAGAAGGGTCTGGGGGCTTTTAGAAGGGTCCTGTGGGGCTCTAGAAGGGTCAGGGTGCTTTTAGAAGGGGCCTAGGGGGCTCTAGAAGGGTCTGGGTGCTTTTAGAAGGGTCCTAAGGGGCTCTAGAAGGGTCTTGGGTATTTTAGAAGGGTCCTTGGTAGCTCTAGAAGTGTCTGGGGGCTTTCAGAAGGGTCCTGGGGGGCTGTAGAAGGGTCTGGATTCTTTTAGAAGGGTCCTGGGGGGCTCTAGAAGGGTCTGGGGGCATTCAGAAGGGTCCTGGGGGCCTCTAGAAGGGTCTGGAAGCTTTTAGAAGGGCCCTGGGGGGCTCTAGAAGGGTCTGGGGGCTTTTAGAAGGGTCCAGGTGGGCTCTAGAAGGGTCTGGGGGTTTTCAGAAGGGTCCTGGGGGGCTCTAGAAGGGTCTGGGGGCTTATAGAAGGGTCCTGGGCGCATCTAGAAGGGTCTGGAGTCTTTTAGAAGGGTCCTGTGTGGATCCAGATGGGTCTGGGTGCTTTTAGAAGGATCCGGAGAGGGTCTAGAAGGGTCTGGGTTCTTTTAGAAGGGTCCTGGGAGGCTCTACAAATGTCTGGAGGCTTTTAGAAGGGTCCAGGGGGCCTCTAGAAGGGTCTGGGGGCTTTTAGAAGAGTCCTGGGGGCCTCTAGAAGGGTCTGGCGGCTTTTAGAAGAGTCCTGGGGCCTCTAGAAGGGTCTGGGGGCTTTTAGAAGGGTCCTGGGGGGCTCTAGAAGGGTCTGGAGGCTTTTAGAAGGTTCCGGTGTGGCTCTAGAATGGTGTGGGGTCTTTTAGAAGGGTCCTGGGGGCATCTAGAAGGCTCTGGGGGCTTTTATAAGGGTCCTGGGGGGCTCTAGAAGGGTCTGGGTGCATTTAGAAGGATCCGGGGAGGGTCTAGAAGGGTCTGGAGGCTTTTAGAAGGGTACTTTGGGGCTCTAGAAGGGTCTGGGGGATATTAGAAGGGTCCTGGGATGGTCTAACAAGGGTCTGGGTTGTTTTAGAAGGGTCCTGCGGGTTTCTAGAAGGGTCTGGGGGCTTTTAGAAGGGTCCTGTGGGGCTCTAGAAGGGTCTGGGGACCATTAGAGGGGCCCTAGGGGCCTCTAGAAGGGTCTGGAGGCTTTTAGAAGGGTCCTGGGAGGCTCTAGAAGGGTCTGGGGGCTTTTAGATGGGTCCTGCGGGTCTCTAGAAGGGTCTGGGTGCTTTTAGAAGTGTCCTGGGGGGCTCTAGAAGGGTCGGGGGGGTTTTAGGATAGTCCTGGTGGGCTCTAGAAGGGTGTGAGGGCTTTTAGAAGGTTCCTGGGGGCATCTAGAAGGCTCTGGGGGCTTTTAGAAGGGTCCTGGGGGCCTCTAGAATTGTCTGAGGGATTTTAGAAGGGTCCTGGGAGGCTCTAGAAGGGTCTGGGTGCTTTTAGAATGATCCAGGGAGGGTCTAGAAGGGTCTGGGGGCTTTTAGAAGGGTCCTGTGGGGCTCTAGAAGGGTCAGGGTGCTTTTAGAAGGGGCCTAGGGGGCTCTAGAAGGGTCTGGGTGCTTTTAGAAGGGTCCTAAGGGGCTCTAGAAGGGTCTTGGGTATTTTAGAAGGGTCCTTGGTAGCTCTAGAAGTGTCTGGGGGCTTTCAGAAGGGTCCTGGGGGGCTGTAGAAGGGTCTGGATTCTTTTAGAAGGGTCCTGGGGGGCTCTAGAAGGGTCTGGGGGCATTCAGAAGGGTCCTGGGGGCCTCTAGAAGGGTCTGGAAGCTTTTAGAAGGGCCCTGGGGGGCTCTAGAAGGGTCTGGGGGCTTTTAGAAGGGTCCAGGTGGGCTCTAGAAGGGTCTGGGGGTTTTCAGAAGGGCCCTGGGGGGCTCTAGAATGGTCTGGGGGCTTTTAGAAGGGTCCAGGTGGGCTCTAGAAGGGTCTGGGGGTTTTCAGAAGGGTCCTGGGGGGCTCTAGAAGGGTCTGGGGGCTTATAGAAGGGTCCTGGGCGCATCTAGAAGGGTCTGGAGTCTTTTAGAAGGGTCCTGTGTGGATCCAGATGGGTCTGGGTGCTTTTAGAAGGATCCGGAGAGGGTCTAGAAGGGTCTGGGTTCTTTTAGAAGGGTCCTGGGAGGCTCTACAAATGTCTGGAGGCTTTTAGAAGGGTCCAGGGGGCCTCTAGAAGGGTCTGGGGGCTTTTAGAAGAGTCCTGGGGGCCTCTAGAAGGGTCTGGCGGCTTTTAGAAGAGTCCTGGGGCCTCTAGAAGGGTCTGGGGGCTTTTAGAAGGGTCCTGGGGGGCTCTAGAAGGGTCTGGAGGCTTTTAGAAGGTTCCGGTGTGGCTCTAGAATGGTGTGGGGTCTTTTAGAAGGGTCCTGGGGGCATCTAGAAGGCTCTGGGGGCTTTTATAAGGGTCCTGGGGGGCTCTAGAAGGGTCTGGGTGCATTTAGAAGGATCCGGGGAGGGTCTAGAAGGGTCTGGAGGCTTTTAGAAGGGTACTTTGGGGCTCTAGAAGGGTCTGGGGGATATTAGAAGGGTCCTGGGATGGTCTAACAAGGGTCTGGGTTGTTTTAGAAGGGTCCTGCGGGTTTCTAGAAGGGTCTGGGGGCTTTTAGAAGGGTCCTGTGGGGCTCTAGAAGGGTCTGGGGACCATTAGAGGGGCCCTAGGGGCCTCTAGAAGGGTCTGGAGGCTTTTAGAAGGGTCTTGGTAGGCTGTAGAAGGGTCTAGGTGCATTTAGAAGGGTCCTGCGGTTCTCTAGAAGGGTCTGGGGGCTTTTAGAATGGTCCTTGGGGGCTCTAGAAGGGTCTGGGGACCACTAGAGGGGCCCTGGGTGCCTCTAGAAAGGTCTGGGGTATTTTAGAAGGGTCCTGGGGAGATCTAGAAGGGTATGGGGGCTTTTAGAAGGGTCCTGGGAGACTCTAGAAGGGTCTGGGGGCATTTAGAAGGGTCCTGCGTGTCTCTAGAAAGGTCTGGGGGCTTTTAGAAGGGTCCTGTGGGGCTCTAGAAGGGTCTGGGTTCTTTTAGAAGCGTCCTGGGGGGCTCTAGAAGGGTGTGAGGGCTTTTAGAATGGTCCTGGGGGCATCTAGAAGTCTCTGGGTGCTTTTAGAAGGGTCCTGGGGAGCTCTAGAAGGGTCTGGGGCTTTCAGAATGATCCTGGGGGTCGCTAGAAGTGTCTGGGTGTATTTGGAAGGGTCTTGGGGAGCTCTAGAAGGGTCTGGGGGCTTTCAGAAGGGTCTTGGGGGCATGTAGACGTGTCTGGAGGCTTTTAGAAGGGTCCTGGAGCGCTCTAGAAGGGTCTGGGGGCATTCAGAACGGTCCTGGTGGCCTCTAGAAGGGACTGGAGGCTTTTAGAAGGGTCCTGGGGGGCTCTAGATGGGTCTGGGGGCATTTAGAAGGGTCCTGGGGGGATCTAGAAGGGTCTGGGGGCTTTTAGAAGGATACGTGGAATTTCTAGAAGGGTCTGGGGGCTTTTAGAAGGGTCCTGGGTTGCTCTAGAAGGGTCTGGAGGCTTTTAGAAGGGTCCTGCGGGTCTCTAGAAGGATCTGGAGGCTTTTAGAAGGGTCCTGGGAGGCTCTAGAAGGGTCTGATGGATTTTAGAAGGGTCCTGGCAGGTTCTAGAAGGGTCTGGGTGCTTTTAGAAGGATCCGGGGAGGGTCTAGAACGGTCTGGGTGGTTTTAGAAGGGTCCTGGGTGGCTCTAGAAGGGTCTGGGGTCTTTTAGATGGGTCCTGGAGGGCTCTAGAAGGGTGTGAGGTCTTTTAGAATTGTCCTGGGGGCATCTTGAAGGCTCTGGGGTATTTTAGAAGGGTCCTGGGGGCCTCTAGAAGTGTCTGAGGGATTTTAAAAGGGTCCTGGGAGGCTCTAGAAGGGTCTGGTTGCTTTTAGAATTGTCCATGGAGGCTCATGAAGGGTCTGGGGCCTTTTAGAAGGGTCCTGGGGGGCTCTAGAAGGGTCTGGGTGCTATTAGAAGGATCCGGGGAGGGTCTAGAAGGGTCTGGGGGATTTTAGAAGGGTCCTGGGGAGCTCTAGAAGGGTCTGGGTTCTTTTAGAAGGGTCCTGGGGGAATATAGAAGGGTCTGGGTGCTTTTAGAAGGGTCCTGCGGGTCTCTAGAAGGGTCTGGGTGCTTTTAGAAGGGTACTGGAGGAATCTAGAAGGGTCTGGGTTCTTTGAGAAGGGTCCTAGGGGGCTCTAGAAGGGTCTGGGTGCTTTTAGAAGTGTCCTGGGGGGCTCTAGAAGGGTCTGGGGGCTTTTAGAAGGGTCCTGGGAGACTCTGGGAAGGTCTGAGGGCTTCTAGAAGGGTCCTGTAGGGTCTCTAGAAGGGTCTGGGTGCTTTTAGAAGGGTCCTGTGGGGCTCTAGAAGGGTCTGGGGGCATTTAGAAAGGTCCTGGGGGCTCTAGAAGGGTCTGGGTGCTTTTAGAAGGGTCCTGGGAGGCTCTAGAAGGGTCTGGGTGCTTTTAGAATGGCCCTGGGAGGATCTAGAAGGGTCTGGGGGCTTTTTGAAGGGTCCAGGGGGCCTCTAGAAAGGTCTGGGTGCTTTTAGAACGGTCCTGCGTGGCTCTATAAGGGTCTGGGGTCTATTAGAAGGATCCGGGTAGGGTCTAGAAGGCTCTGGGGCCATTTAGAAGGGTCCTTGGGGGCTCTAGAAGGGTCTGGGGACCATTAGAGAAGCCCTGGTGGCCTCAAGAAGCGTCTGGGGGATTTTAGAAGGGTCCTGGGGAGCTCTAGAAGTGTCTGGGCGCTTTTAGAAGGGTCCTGGGTGTCTCTAGAAGGGTCTGGGGGCTTTAAGAAGGGTCCTGGGGGCCTCTAGAAAGGTCTGGAGGCTTTATAGAAGGGTCCTAGGGGGCTCTAGAAGGGTCTGGGGGCATTCAGAAGGGTCCTTCGGGCCTCTAGAAGGGTCTGGAGTCTATTAGAAGAGTCCTGGGGGGCTCTAGATGGGTCTGGGGTCATTTAGAAGGGTCCTGGGGGGCTCTAGAAGGGTCTGGGGGCTTTCAGAAGTGTCCTGGGGGGCTCTAGAAGGGTCTGGGGGCTTTTAGAAGGGTCCTGGGTAATCTAGAATGGTCTGGGGGCTTTTAGAAATGTCCTGCGAGGATCCAGATGGGTCTGGGTGGTTTTAGAAGGATCCGGGGATGGTCTAGAAGGGTCTGGGTGCTTTTAGAAGGGTCCTGGGGGGCTCTACAAATGTCTGGAGGATTTTAGAAGGATCCGGGGAGGCTCTAGAAGTGTCTGCCGTCTTTTAGAAGGGTCCTTGGGAGCTCTAGAAGGGTCTGGGTGCTTTCAGAAGGGTCCTGGGGGCCTCTAGAAGGGTCTGGGTGCTTTCAGAAAGGTCCTGGGTGGCTCTAGAAGGGTCTGGGGGCTTTTAGAAGGGTCCTGTGGGGCTGTAGAAGGGTCTGGGGGCTTTTAGATTGGTCCTGGGGTGCTCTAGAAGGGTCCGGGGGCTTTTAGAATGGTCCGTGGAGGCTCTAGAAGGGTCTGGGTGCTTTTAGAAGGGTCCTGGGGGGCTCTAGAAGGGTCTGGGGGCTATTAGAAGGATCCGGGGAGGGTCTAGAAGGCTCTGGGGGCATTTAGAAGGGTCCTTGGTGGCTCTAGAATGGTCTGGGGACCATTAGAGGAGCCCTGGGGTCCTCTAGAATGGTCTGGGGGATTTTAGAAGGGTCCTGGGGAGCTCTAGAAGGGTCTGGGGACCATTAGAGGAGCCCTGGGGTCCTCTAGAAGGGTCTGGGGGCTTTTACAAGGGTCCTGGGAGGCTCTAGAAGGGTCTGGGTGCTTTTAGAATGGCCCTGGGAGAATCTAGAAGGGACTGGGTGCTTTTAGAAGGGTCCTGCGTGTCTCTAGAAGGGTCTGGGTCTTTAGAAGGGCCCTGGAGGAATCTAGAAGGCTCTGGGGTCTTTGAGAAGGGTCCTAGGGGGCTCTAGAAGGGTCTGGGTGTTTTTAGAATGGTCCTGGGGTGCTCTAGAAGGGTCTGGGAGCTTTTAGAAGGGTCCTGGGAGACGATAGAAGGGTCTGAGGGCTTTTAGAAGGGTCCTGTAGGATCTCTAGAAGGGTCTGGGTGCTTTTAGAAGGGTCCTGCGAGGCTCTAGAAGGGTCTGGGGGCTTTTAGAATGGTCCTGGGGGGCTCTAGAAGGGTCTGGGTGCTTTTAGAAGGGTCCTGGGAGGCTCTAGAAGTGTCTGGGTGCTTTTAGAATGGTCCTGGGAGGCTCTAGAAGGGTCTGGAGGCTTTTTGAAGGGTCCAGGGGGCCTCTAGAAAGGTCTGGAGGCTTTTAGAAGGGTCTTGGGGGCCTCTAGAAGGGTCTAGGTGCTTTTAGAAGGTTACTGGGGGGCTCTAGAAGGGTCTGGGGGCTTTTAGAATGGTCCTGTGGGGCAGTAGAAGGGTCTGGGGGATATTAGAAGGGTCCTGGGGGGCTCTGGGAGGGTCCGGGGGCTTTCAGAAGGGTCCGTGGAGGCTCTAGAAGGGTCTGGGGGCTTTTAGAAGGGTCCTGGGGGGCTCTAGAAGGGTCTGGGTGCTATTAGAAGGATCCTGGGAGGGTCTAGAAGGGTCTGGGGGCTTTTAGAAGGGTCCATGGGGGCTATAGAAGGGTCTGGGGACCATTAGAGGGGCACTGGGGTCCTCTAGAAGGGTCTGGGAGAGTTTAGAAGGGTCCTGGGGAGCTCTAGAATTGTCTGGGTGCTTTTAGAAGGGTCCTGGGAGGCTCTAGAAGGGTCGGGGGTCTTTTAGAAGGGTCCTGCGTGTCTCTAGAAGGGTCTGGAGGCTTTTAGAAGGGTCCTTGGGGGCTCTAGAATGGCCTGGGGACCATTAGAGGAGCCCTGGGGGCCTCTAGAAGGGTCTGGGGGAGTTTAGAAGGGTCCTGGGCAGGTCTAGAAGGGTCTGGGGGCTTTTTGAAGGGTCCTGGTAGACTCTAGAAGGGTCTAGGGGCGTTTAGAAGGGTCCTGCGTGTCTCTGGAAGGGTCTGGGGGATTTTAGAAGAGTCCTGGGCGGCTCTATAAGGGTCTGGGGCCTTTTAGAAGGGTCCTGGGGTGCTCTAGAATGGTGTGAGGGATTTTAGAAGGGTCCTGGGGGCATCTAGAAGGTTCTGGGGGCTTTTAGAAGGGTACTGGGGGCCTCTAGAGATGTCTGAGGGATGTTAGAAGGGACCTGGGAGGCTCTAGAAGTGTCTGGGTGCTTTTAGAATGATTCGGGGAGGTTTTAGAAGGCTCTGGTGGCTTTTAGAAGGGTCCTGTGTGGCTCTAGAATGGTCTGGGTGCTTTTAGAAGGGTCCTGGGGGGATCTAGAAGGGTCTGGTGGCTTTTAGAAGAGACCTGGGGAGCTCTAGAATGGTCTGGGGGCTTTTAGAAGGGTCCTGCGAGGCGCTAGAAGTGTCTCGGTGTATTTAGAAGGGTCCTGGGGAGCTCTAGAAGGGTTTGGTTGCTTTCAGAAGGGTCCTGGGGGCCTCTAGAAGGGTCTGGAGGCTTTTAGATGGGTCCTGGGGGGTCTAGAAAGGTCTGGGGGCATTCAGAAGGGTCCTGGGTGCCTCTAGAAGGGTCTGGAGGCTTTTAGAAGAGTCCTGGGGTGCTCTAGATGGGTCTGGGAGCTTTTAGAAGGGTCCTGGGGGGCTCTAAAAATGTCTGGAGGATTTTAGAAGGATCCGGGGATGGTCTAGAAAGGTCTGGGAGCTTTTAGAAGGGTCCTGGCGGGCTCTACAAATGTCTGGAGGATTTTAGAAGGATCCGGGGAGGCTCTAGGAGGGTCTGGCGGCTTTTAGAAGGGTCCTGCGGGGCTCTAGAAGGGTCTGGGTGCTTTCTGAATGGTACTGGGGGCCTCTAGAAGGGTCTGGGTGCTTTTAGAAGGGTCCTGGGTGCCTCTAGAAGTGTCTGGGGTCTTTTAGAATGGTCCTTGGTTGCTCTAGAAGGGTCTGGGGACCATTAGAGGAGCCCTGGGGGACTCTAGAAGGGTATGAGGGATGTTAGAAGGGTCCTGGGGAGCTCTAGAAAGGTCTGGGGGCTTTTAGAAGGGTCCTGGTGTCCTCTAGAAATGTCTGGGGGCTTTTAGAAGGGTCCTGCGGGTCTCTAGGAGGGTCTGGGGGCTTTTAGAAGGGTCCTGGGGGGCTCTAGAAGGGTCTGGGAGCTTTTAGAAGGGTCCTGAGGGGATCTAGAAGGGTCTGGTGGCTCTTAGAAGGGTCCTGGGGGGTTCTAGAAGGGTGTTAGTTCTTTTAGAAGGGTCCTGGGTCATCTAGAATGCTCTGGGGGCTTTTAGAAGGGTCCTGGGGGCCTCTAGAAGTGTCTGCGGGATATTAGAAGGGACCTGGGAGGCTCTAGAAGGGTCTGGGTGCTTTAAGAAGGATTCGGGGAGGGTCTAGAAGCGTCTGGGTGCTTTTAGAAGGGTCCTGGGTGACTCTAGAATGCTCTGGGGACTTTTAAAATCGTCCTGGGAGGCTCTACAAAGGTCTGGAGGATTTTAGAAGGATCCGGGGAGGATCCAGAAGGGTCTGGCGGCTTTTAGAAGGGTCCTGGTGGCCTCTAGAATGGTCTGGGGTCTTTTAGAAGGATACGGGGAGGCTCTAGAATGGTCTGCGGGCTTTTAGAAGGGTCCTGGGGGGTTCTAGAATGGTCTGGAGGCTTTTAGAAGGGTCCTGGGGGGGTCTAGAAGGGTCTGGGGGCTTTTAGAAGGGTCCTGTGGGCATCTAGAAGGCTCTGGGTGCTTTTATAAGGGTCCTGGGGGGCTCTAGAAAGGTCTGAGGGATTTTAGAAGGGTCCTGGGAGGCTCTAGAAGGGTCTGGGTGCTTTTAGAAGGATCCGGGTAGGGTCTAGAAGGGTCTGGGGGCTTTTAGAAGGGTCCGGGGGGGCTCTAGAAGAGTCTGGGGGATTTTAGAAGGGTCCTGGTAGGCTCTAGAAGGGTCTGGGTGCTTTTAGAGTGGACCTGGGATTCTCTAGAAGGGTCTAATGGCTTTAAGAAGAGTCCTAGGTGGCTCTAGAATGGTCTGGGTACTTTTAGAAGGGTCCTGGGGAGCTCTAGAAGGGTCTGGGGGCTTTCAGAACGGTCCTGGGAGACTCTAGAAGTGTCTGGGGGCATTTAAAAGGGTCCTGCGGGTCTCTAGAAGGGTCTGGGGGCTTTTTGAAGGGTCCTGGGGGGATCTAGAATGGTCTGGGTGCTCTTAGAAGGGTCCTGGGGGCCTCTAGAAGTGTCTGCGGGATATTAGAGGGGTCCTGGGAGGCTCTAGAAGCGTCTGGGTTCTTTTAGAAGGGTCCTGGGAGGCTCTAGAAGGGTCTGGGTGCTTTTAGAAGGGTCCTGGGGGTTTTTAGAAGGGTCTGGGGGCTTTTAGAATGGTCCTGCGGGGTCTAGAATGCTCTGGGTGCTTTTAGAAGAGTCCTGGGTGGCTTTAGAAGAGTGTGAGTGCTTTTAGAAGGGTCCTGGGGGCATCTAGATGGCTCTGGGGACTTTTAGAAGGGTCCTGGGGGCCTCTAGATGGGTCTGAGGATTTTTAGAAGGGTCCTAGGAGGCTCTAGAAGTGTCTGGGTGATTTTAGAAGGGTCCTGGGTGGCTCTAGAATGGTCTGGGGGCTTTTAGAAATGTCCTGGGTGGCTCTAGAATGGTCTGGGGGCATTTAGAAGGGTCCCGGGGGGCTCTAGAAGGGTCTGGGGTCTTTTAGAAGGTTCTTCGGGGCCTCTAGAAGGGTCTGGGGTCTTTTAGAAGGGTTCTGGGTGGCTCTAGAATGGTGTGGTGGCTTTTAGAAGCGTCCTGGGGGGCTCTAGAAGGGTGTGGTTGCTTTTAGAAGGGTCCTGGGGGCATCTAGAAGGCTCTGGGGGCATTCAGAAGGGTCCTGGGGGCTTCTAGAAGGGTCTGAAGGATTTTAGAAGGGTCCTGGGAGGCTGTAGAAGGGTCTGGGTGCTTTTAGAATGATCCGGGGAGGGTGTAGAAGGGTCTGGGGGCTTGTAGAAGGGTCCTGGGGGGCTCTAGAAGGGTCTGGGTGCTATTAGAAGGATCCAGGGAGGGTCTAGAAGGCTCTGGGGGCTTTTAGAAGGGTCCTTGGGGGCTCTAGAAGGGTCTGGGGAACATTAGAGGGGCACTGGGGTCCTCTAGAAGGGTCTGGGGGATTTTAGAAGGGTCCTGGGGAGCTCTAGAATTGTCTGGGGTTTTTTAGAATGGTCCTGGGAGGCTCTAGAAGGGTCTGGGGTCTTTTAGAAGGGTCCTGCGTGTCTCTAGAAGGGTCTGAGTGCTTTTAGAAGGATTCGGGGAGGGTCTAGAAGGGTCTGGTGGCATTTAGAAGGGTCCTATGGGGCTCTAGAAGGGTCTGGGTGCTTTTAGAAGGGTCCTGGGGAGCTCTAGATGGGTCTGGGGGCTTTTAGAAGGGTCCTGGGGGGCGCTAGAAATGTCTGGGTGCATTTAGAAGGGTCCTGTGGAGCTCTAGAATGGTCTGGAAGCTTTTAGAAGGGTCCTGGGTGGTCTAGAAGGGTCTGGGGGCATTCAGAAGGGTCCTGGGGGCCTCTAGAAGTGTCTGGAGGGTTTTAGAAGAGTCCTGGGGTGCTCTAGATGGGTCTGGGAGCTTTTAGAATGATCCGGGGATGGTCTAGAAGGGTCTGGGTGCTTTTAGAAGGGTCCTGGGGGGCTCTACAAATGTCTGGAGGATTTTAGAAGGATCCGGGGAGGCTCTAGAAGGGGGTCTGGGTGCTTTAAGAAGGGTCCTGCGGGGCTCTAGAAGGGTCTGGTTGCTTTCAGAAGGGTCCTGGGTGCATCTAGAAGGGTCTGGGTGCTTTTAGAAGGGACCTGGGTGGCTCTAGAAGGGTCTGGGGGCTTTTAGAAGGGTTCTGTGGGGATGTAGAAGGGTCTGGGTGCATTTAGATGGGTCCTGGGGGGCTCTGGAAGGGTCTAGGGTCCATTAGAGGGGCCCTGGGGGCCTCTAGAAGGGTCTGGGGGATTTTAGAAGGGTCCTGGTGAGCTCTAGAAGTGTCTGGAGGCTTTTAGAAGGGTCCTGGGGGGCTCTAGAAGGGTGTTAGGGCTTTTAGAAGCGTCCTGGGGGCATCTAGAAGGCTCTGGGGGCTATTAGAAGGGTCCTGGGGGGCTCTAGAAGGGTCTGGGGGCTTTTAGGATCGTCTTGGGGGGCTCTAGAGGGGTCTGGGTCTTTTAGAAGGGTCCTGGTGGGCTCTAGAAGGATCTGGGGACAGTTAGGAGGGTCCTGAGGGGATGTTGAATGGTCTGAGTGCTTTTAGATGGGTCCTGTAGGGCTAAAAAAGGTTCCTAACCCTATCCCTAACCCTAACCCTAACCCTAACTCTAACCCTAACCCTAACCCTAACCCTAACCCTAACCCTAACCCTAACCCTAACCCTAACCCTAACCCTAACCCTAACCCTAACCCTAACCCTAACCCTGCCTCTAATTTTTAGAAGTATCTGGGGGCTTTTAGAAGAGTCCTTGAAGGATCTAGGAGGGTCTAGGGTCTCTAAAAAGGTTCCTAAGGGGCTCCGGAAGGGTTTGGGGTCTTTTAGAAGGGTCCTCGGTGGCTCTAGAAGGGTCTAGGGTATTGTAGAAGGGTCCTAAGGGGGTTTAGTAGGGCCTGGGGGGCTTTATAAGATTTTGGGGGCCTTTATAAGGTTTTGGGGGGCTCTAGAAAGTCCGGGGGCTTTGAGAAGCACACTGGGGGCTCTAAAAGGGTCTGGGGGATTTTAGAATGTTCCTGGGGGCTCTAGACGTGTCTGGGTGCTTTTAGAAGGTTCCTGGGGGGCTCTAGAAGGGTCTGGGTGCTTCTAGAGCAAAAATTTTAATTTTGCACATTTGGGGAATTCGCAGGGCTCAGCACACCCGGAGTGCAAAGGATGAGCCTGGCCTGGGAAAAGCACCTGCTTGATCAGGGTGTCTCCCCTGCCAGCTAAGTACAAAGGCCCCAGACCATTCTAGAGCCCCCAAGGACCCTTCCAAAAGCCCCCAGACCCTTCTGGAGACGTTCAGGTTCCTTTGAAAAGGCCCCAGACCCTTCTAGAGCCTCCCAAGACCCTTCCAAAAGCCCCCAGACCCTTCTACAGCCCCCCAGGACCCTTCTAATAGCCCCCAGACTTGTCTAGAGGCCACCAGGACCCTTCTAAAAGTCCCCAGACCCTTCTAGAGCCCCCCCGGACACTTGTAAAAGCCCCCAGACACTTCGAGAGGCCCCCAGGACCCTTATAAAAGCACCCAGACCCTTCTAGACCCTCCCCGGATCCTTCTAAAAGACCCCAGGCCCTTCTAGAGACACCCAGGACCCATCTAAAAGCCCCCAGACCATTCTAGAGCCCCCCAGGGCACATCTAAAAGACCCCAGACCCTTCTAGAGCCCCCCAGGACCATTCTAAAAGCCTCCAGACCCTTCTAGAGGCCCCCAGGACCCTTCTAAAAGTCCCGAGACCCTTCTAGAGCCAACCAGGACCCTTCTAAAAGCCCCCAGACCCTTCTAGAGACACCCAGGACCCTTCTAAAAGGACCCAGACCCTTCTAGAGCACCCCAGGACCTGTCTAAAAGGCCCCAGACCCTTCTTGAGCCCCCCAGGACCCTTCTAAAAGCCCCCAGACCCTTCTTGAGCCCCCCAGGACCCTTCTAAAAGCCCCCAGACCCTTCTTGAGCCTCCCAGGACCCTTCTAAAAGGCCGCAGAAACTTCTAGACCCTCTCTGGATAATTCTAAAAGCCCCCAGACACTTCTAGAGATCCCCAGGACCATTCTAAAAGGCCCCAGACTCTTCTATAGCACCCCAGGACCCTTCTAAAAGACCCCAGACCATTCCAGAGCCCCCAAGGGCCCCTCTTAAGGCACCCCGTCCCGTCTAGAGCAGCCCAGGACCCTTCTAAAAGTCCACCGACCCTTCCAGATCACCCCAGGACCCTTCTAAAAGCCCCCAGACCTATCTAGAGCCCCCCCGGACCCTTCTAAAAGCCCCTAGACCCTTCTAGAGGCCCCCAGGACCCTTCTGAAAGCCCCCAGAACCTTCCAGAGCCCCACAGGACCCTTCTAAAAGCACCCAGACACTTCTACAGACCCCGAGGACCCTTCTAAATGCACCCAGACCCTTCTAGAGCCCCCCAGGACCATTCTAAAAGCCCCCAGACCATTCTAGACCCTCCCCGGATCCTTCTAAAAGCACCCAGACCCTTCTAGAGCATCCCAGGACCCTTCTAAAAGCCCCCAGACCCTTCTAGAGGCCCCCAGGACCATTCTAAAAGCACCCAGACCCTTCTAGAGCCCCCCTGTACCCTTCTAAAAGCACCCAGACCCTTCTAGAGCCCCCCTGTACCCTTCTCCAAGCCCCCAGACCCTTCTAGAGTCCCCCAGGACCCTTCTGAGAGCCCCCAGACCCTTCTACAGACACCCAGGACCCTATAAAAGCACCCAGACTCTTCTAGAGCACCCCAGGACCCTTCTAAAAGCCCCCAGACCCTTCTAGAGCCCCCCCGGACCCTTCTAAAATCCTCCAGACCCTTATAGAGCACCCCAGGACCCTTCTAAAAGACACCAGACCCTTTTAGAGGCCCCAGGGCCCCTCTTAAGCCCCCCCGTACCTTCTAGAGCACACTAATACCGTTCTAAAAGCCCCCAAACCCTTCTACAGCTCCCCCGGACCCTTCAAAAAGACCCCAGACCCTTCTAGAGAGCCCCAGGACGATTCTAAAAATTCCAAACACTTCTAGAGCCCCCCAGGACCCTTCTAAAAGCCCCCAGACACTTCTAGAGGCCCCAGGGCCCTTCTTAAGCCCCCCCGTCCCTTCTAGAGCACACCAGGACCCGACTAAAAGCCTCTAGACCCTTCTAGAGCACTCCAGGACCTTTCCAAAAGCACCCAGACCTTTCTAGAGGCTCCCCGGACCCTTATAAAAGAACCCAGACCCTTCCAGAGCCTCCCAGGACCCTTCTAAAAGCCACCAGACCCTTCTAGACCCTCCCCGGATCATTCTAAAAGCCCCCAGACCCTTCTAGAGACCCCCAGGACCCTTCTAAAAGCCCCCAGACCGTTCTAGACCCCCCCAGGACCCTTCTACAAGCACCCAGACCCTTCTAGAGCCCCCCAGGACCCTTCTAATTGCTCCCAGACCCGTCTAGGGCCCACCAGGACCCTTGTAAAATCCCCCAGACCCTTCTAGAGGCCCCCAGGACCCTTATAAAAGCACCCAGACCCTTCCAGAGCCTCACAGGTCCCTTCTAAACGCCCCCAGACCCTTCTAGAGGCCCCCAGGACCCTTCTAAAAGCGTCTAGACGCTTCTAGAGCCCCCCAGGACCCTTCTAAAAGTTCCCAGACCCATCTAGAGCCTCCCAGGACCATTCTAAAAGCCCCCAGACCCTTCTAGAGCCCCCCAGGACCCTTCTAAAAGACCCCAGACCCTTCTAGAGCCACCCAGGACCCTTCAAAAAGCATAAAGACCATTTTAGACCGTCCCCGGATCATTCTAAAAGCCCCCAGACCCTTCTAGAGCCCCTCAGGACCCTTCTAAATGCCCCCAGACCCTTCTAGAGAACCCGAGGACCCATCTAAAAGCCCCCAGATCCTTCTAGAGGCCCCCAGGACCCTTCTAAAAGCCCCCAGACCCTTCTAGAGAACGCCAGGACCATTCTAAAAGACCCCAGACCCTTCTAGAGCCCCCCAGGACCCTACTAAAAGCTCGCAGACCCTTCTAGAGCCCCCCAGGACCCTTCTAAAAGCCCCCAGACCCGTCTAGACCCTCCCCGGATCCTTCTAAAAGCCCCCAGACCCTTCTAGATCCTCCCAGGACCTTTCTAAAAGCCCCCAGATCTTTCTAGAGGTTCCAGGACCCTTCTAAAAGCCCCCAGACCCTTCTAGAGACACCCAGGACCCTTCTAAAAGGACCCAGACCCTTCTAGAGCACCCCAGGACCTTTTTAAAAGTCCCCAGACCCTTCTTGAGCCCCCCAGGACCCTTCTAAAAGCCCCCAGACCCTTCTAGCGGCACCCAGGACCCTTCTACAAGCCCCCAGACCCTTCTAGAGGACCCCAGGACCCTTCTGAAAGCCCCCAGACCCTTCTAGACCCTCCCCTGATCATTCTAAAAGACCCCAGATAGTTCTAAAACCTCCCAGGACCCTTCTAAAGGAACCCAGACCCTTCTAGACCCTCCCCGGATTATTCTAAAATCCCCCAGACCCTTCTAGAGCCCCCCAGGAACATTCTAAAAACCCCAGACCCTTCTAGAGCCCCACGGACCCCTCTAATATATCCCAGACCCTCATAGAGGATCCCAGGACCCTTCTAAAAGCCCCCAGACCATTCTAGAGTCCCCAAGGACCCTTCTAAAAGCACCCAGACCCTTCTAGAGCCCCCCCAGGACCCTTCTGAAAGCCCCCAGACCCTTCTAGACACACCAGGAACCCTGTAAAAGCAGCCCGTCCCTTCTAGAGCACCCCAGGACCCTTCTAAAAGCCCCCAGACCCTTCTATAGCCCCCCCGAACCCTTCTAAAAGAACCTAGACCCTTCTAGAGGCCCCCAGGACCCTTCTGAAATCACCCAGAACATTCTAGAGCCTCCCAGGACCCTTCTAAAAGCCCCCAGACCCTTCTAGAGACCCCCAGGACCCTTCTGAAAGCCCCCAGAACATTCTAGAGCCCCCCAGGACCCTTCTAAAAGCCCCCAGACCCTTCTATAGCATCCCAGGACCATTCTAAAAGCCCCCAGTCCCTTCTAGAGCCTCCCAGGACCCCTCTAAAAGCCCCCAGACCATTCTAGAGCCTCACAGGACCCTTCTAAAAGCCCCCAGACCGTTCTAGAGCCTCCCAGGACCCTTCTAAAAGCCCCCAGACCCTTCTAGAGCCCCCCAGGACCTTTCTACAAGCCCCCTGACCCTTCTAGAGCCCAACAGGACCCTTCTAAACCCCCCAGACCCTTCTAGAGGCCCCCAAAACCCTTCTAAAAGCTCCCAGACCCTTCTAGAGACCACCAGGACCCTTCTAAAAGCCCCCAGACCCTTCTAGAGGCACCCAGGACCCTTCTACAAGACCCCAGACCCTTCTAGAGCCCCCCAGGACCCTTCTAAAAGCCCCCAGACCCTTCTAGAGCACCCCTGGACCCTTCTAAAAGCCCCCAGACCCTTCTAGAGGCACCCAGGACCTTTCTACAAGACCCCAGACTCTTCTAGAGCCCCCCAGGACCCCTCTAAAAGCACCCAGACCCTTTTAGAGCCACCCAGGACCCTTCTAAAAGCCTCCAGACCCTTCTAGAGCCCCCCAGGACCCTTCTAAAAGCCCCCAGACCCTTCTAGAGGCCGCAGGTCCCCTCTTAAGCTCCCCCGTCCCTTCTAGAGCCCCTCAGGACCCTTCTAAATGCCCCCAGACCCTTCTAGACCCCCCCAGGACCCATCTAAAAGCACCCAGACCCTTCTAGAGGCCCCCAGGACCCTTCTAAAAGCCCCCAGACCCTTCTAGAGGACCCCAAGACGCTTCTACAAGCCCACAGACCCTTCTAGAGCCACCCAGGACACTTCTAAAAGCTCCCAGACCCTTCTAGAGCCCCCCAAGACCCTTCTAAAAGCCCCCAGACCCTTCTAGACCCTCCCCGGATACATCCAAAAGAACCCAGACCCTTCTAGACACCACCAGGACCCTTCTAAAAGCCCCCAGACCCTTCTAGAGCCCCCTAGGACCCTTCTAAAAGCCCCCAGACCCTTCTAGAGGCACCCAGGGACCATCTTAAGGCCCCCAGACCATTCTAGAGCATGCCAAGACCCTTCTAAAAGCCCCCAGACACTTCTAGAGCCCCCCAGGGCCCCTCTTAAGGCACCCCGTCCCTTCTAGAGCGCCCCAGGACCCTTCTAAAAGTCCCCAGGCCCTTCTAGAGCACCCTAGGACACTTCTAAAAGCCCCCAGACCCTTCTAGAAACTCCGCGGACCTTTCTAAAAGCCCCCAGACCCTTCTAGAGGCTCCCTGGACCCTTCTGAAAGCCCCCTGAACATTCTAGACCCCCCCAGGACCCTTCTAAAAGCACCCAGACCCTTCTAGAGCCCCCCGGGACCCTTCTAAAAGCTCCCAGACCCTTCTAGAGCCCACCAGGACCCTTCTAAAAGCACCCAGACCCTTCTAGAGGTACCAAGGGACCATCTTAAGGCCCCCAGACCCTTCTAGAGCCCCCCAGGACCCTCCTATAAGCGCCCAGACCCTTCTAGAGGACCCCAGGACCCTTCAAAAAGCCCCCAGACCCTTCTAGAGTACCCCAGGACCCTTCTAAAAGCCCCCAGACCCTTCTAGAGGCACCCAGGACCTTTCTGCAAGACCCCAGACTCTTCTAGAGCCCCCCAGGACCCCTCTAAAAGCACCCAGACCCTTTTAGAGCCACCCAGGACCCTTCTAAAAGCCTCCAGACCCTTCTAGAGCAACCCAGGACCCTTCTAAAAGCCCCCAGACCCTTCTAGAGGCTGCAGGTCCCCTCTTAAGCTCCTACGTCCCTTCTAGAGCCCCTCAGGACCCTTCTAAATGCCCCCAGACCCTTCTAGAGCCCCCCAGGACCCATCTAAAAGCACCCAGACCCTTCTAGAGGCCCCCAGGACCCTTCTAAAAGCCCCCAGACCCTTCTAGAGGACCCCAGGACGCTTCTACAAGCCCACAGACCCTTCTAGAGCACCCCAGGACATTTCTAAAAGCTCCCAGACCCTTCTAGAGCCCCACGGACCCCTCTAATATATCCCAGACCCTCCTAGAGGACCCCAGGACCCTTCTAAAAGCCCCCAGACCATTCTAGAGTCCCCAAGGACCCTTCTAAAAGCACCCAGACCCTTCTAGAGCCCCCCAGGACCCTTCTGAAAGCCCCCAGACCCTTCTAGACCACACCAGGACACTTCTAAAGTCCCCCAGACCCTTCTAGAGGCACCCAGGGCCCATCTTAAGGCCCCCAGAACCTTCTAGAGCCCCCCAGGACTCTTCTAAAAGCCCCCAGACCCTTCTAGAGCACCCCAGGACCCTTCTAAAAGCCCCCAGACCCTTCTAGACACACCAGGAACCCTGTAAAAGCAGCCCGTCCCTTCTAGAGCACCCCAGGACCCTTCTAAAAGCCCCCAGACCCTTCTATAGCCCCCCCGAACCCTTCTAAAAGCACCTAGACCCTTCTAGAGGCCCCCAGGACCCTTCTGAAATCACCCAGAACATTCTAGAGCGTCCCAGGACCCTTCTAAAAGCCCCCAGACCCTTCTAGAGACCCCCAGGACCCTTCTTAAAGTCCCCAGAACATTCTAGAGCCCCCCAGGACCCTTCTAAAAGCCCCCAGACCCTTCTATAGCATCCCAGGACCATTCTAAAAGCCCCCAGTCCCTTCTAGAGCCTCCCAGGACCCCTCTAAAAGCCCCCAGACCATTCTAGAGCTTCACAGGACCCTTCTAAAAGCCCCCAGACCGTTCTAGAGCCTCCCAGGACCCTTCTAAAAGCCCCCAGACCCTTCTAGAGCCCCCCAGGACCTTTCTACAAGCCCCCTGACCCTTCTAGAGCCCAACAGGACCCTTCTAACCCCCCCAGACCCTTCTAGAGGCCCCCAAAACCCTTCTAAAAGCTCCCAGACCCTTCTAGAGACCACCAGGACCCTTCTAAAAGCCCCCAGACACTTCTAGAGGCACCCAGGACCCTTCTACAAGACCCCAGACCCTTCTAGAGCCCCCCAGGACCCTTCTAAAAGCCCCCAGACCCTTCTAGAGCACCCCAGGACCCTTCTAAAAGCCCCCAGACCCTTCTAGAGGCACCCAGGACCTTTCTACAAGACCCCAGACTCTTCTAGAGCCCCCCAGGACCCCTCTAAAAGCACCCAGACCCTTCTAGAGCCCCCCAGCACCCTTCTAAAAGCCCCCAGACCCTTCTAGAGGCCGCAGGTCCCCTCTTAAGCTCCCCCGTCCCTTCTAGAGCCCCTCAGGACCCTTCTAAATGCGCCCAGACCCTTCTAGACCCCACCAGGACCCATCTAAAAGCACCCAGACCCTTCTAGAGGCCCCCAGGACCCTTCTAAAAGCCCCCAGACCCTTCTAGAGCCACCCAGGACACTTCTAAAAGCTCCCAGACCCTTCTAGAGCCCCCCAAGACCCTTCTAAAAGCCCCCAGACCCTTCTAGACCCTCCCCGGATACTTCTAAAAGAACCCAGACCCTTCTAGACACCACCAGGACCCTTCTAAAAGCCCCCAGACCCTTCTAGACCCCCCTAGGACCCTTCTAAAAGCCCCCAGACCCTTCTAGAGGCACCCAGGGACCATCTTAAGGCCCCCAGACCATTCTAGAGCATGCCAAGACCCTTCTAAAAGCCCCCAGACCCTTCTAGAGCCCCTCAGGACCCTTCTAAATGCCCCCAGACCCTTCTAGAGAACCCGAGGACCCATCTAAAAGCCCCCAGATCCTTCTAGAGGCCCCCAGGACCCTTCTAAAAGCCCCCAGACCCTTCTAGAGAACGCCAGGACCATTCTAAAAGACCCCAGACCCTTCTAGAGCCCCCCAGGACCCTACTAAAAGCTCGCAGACCCTTCTAGAGCCCCCCAGGACCCTTCTAAAAGCCCCCAGACCCGTCTAGACCCTCCCCGGATCCTTCTAAAAGCCCCCAGACCCTTCTAGATCCTCCCAGGACCTTTCTAAAAGCCCCCAGATCTTTCTAGAGGTTCCAGGACCCTTCTAAAAGCCCCCAGACCCTTCTAGAGACACCCAGGACCCTTCTAAAAGGACCCAGACCCTTCTAGAGCACCCCAGGACCTTTTTAAAAGTCCCCAGACCCTTCTTGAGCCCCCCAGGACCCTTCTAAAAGCCCCCAGACCCTTCTAGCGGCACCCAGGACCCTTCTACAAGCCCCCAGACCCTTCTAGAGGACCCCAGGACCCTTCTGAAAGCCCCCAGACCCTTCTAGACCCTCCCCTGATCATTCTAAAAGACCCCAGATAGTTCTAAAACCTCCCAGGACCCTTCTAAAGGAACCCAGACCCTTCTAGACCCTCCCCGGATTATTCTAAAATCCCCCAGACCCTTCTAGAGCCCCCCAGGAACATTCTAAAAACCCCAGACCCTTCTAGAGCCCCACGGACCCCTCTAATATATCCCAGACCCTCATAGAGGATCCCAGGACCCTTCTAAAAGCCCCCAGACCATTCTAGAGTCCCCAAGGACCCTTCTAAAAGCACCCAGACCCTTCTAGAGCCCCCCCAGGACCCTTCTGAAAGCCCCCAGACCCTTCTAGACACACCAGGAACCCTGTAAAAGCAGCCCGTCCCTTCTAGAGCACCCCAGGACCCTTCTAAAAGCCCCCAGACCCTTCTATAGCCCCCCCGAACCCTTCTAAAAGAACCTAGACCCTTCTAGAGGCCCCCAGGACCCTTCTGAAATCACCCAGAACATTCTAGAGCCTCCCAGGACCCTTCTAAAAGCCCCCAGACCCTTCTAGAGACCCCCAGGACCCTTCTGAAAGCCCCCAGAACATTCTAGAGCCCCCCAGGACCCTTCTAAAAGCCCCCAGACCCTTCTATAGCATCCCAGGACCATTCTAAAAGCCCCCAGTCCCTTCTAGAGCCTCCCAGGACCCCTCTAAAAGCCCCCAGACCATTCTAGAGCCTCACAGGACCCTTCTAAAAGCCCCCAGACCGTTCTAGAGCCTCCCAGGACCCTTCTAAAAGCCCCCAGACCCTTCTAGAGCCCCCCAGGACCTTTCTACAAGCCCCCTGACCCTTCTAGAGCCCAACAGGACCCTTCTAAACCCCCCAGACCCTTCTAGAGGCCCCCAAAACCCTTCTAAAAGCTCCCAGACCCTTCTAGAGACCACCAGGACCCTTCTAAAAGCCCCCAGACCCTTCTAGAGGCACCCAGGACCCTTCTACAAGACCCCAGACCCTTCTAGAGCCCCCCAGGACCCTTCTAAAAGCCCCCAGACCCTTCTAGAGCACCCCTGGACCCTTCTAAAAGCCCCCAGACCCTTCTAGAGGCACCCAGGACCTTTCTACAAGACCCCAGACTCTTCTAGAGCCCCCCAGGACCCCTCTAAAAGCACCCAGACCCTTTTAGAGCCACCCAGGACCCTTCTAAAAGCCTCCAGACCCTTCTAGAGCCCCCCAGGACCCTTCTAAAAGCCCCCAGACCCTTCTAGAGGCCGCAGGTCCCCTCTTAAGCTCCCCCGTCCCTTCTAGAGCCCCTCAGGACCCTTCTAAATGCCCCCAGACCCTTCTAGACCCCCCCAGGACCCATCTAAAAGCACCCAGACCCTTCTAGAGGCCCCCAGGACCCTTCTAAAAGCCCCCAGACCCTTCTAGAGGACCCCAAGACGCTTCTACAAGCCCACAGACCCTTCTAGAGCCACCCAGGACACTTCTAAAAGCTCCCAGACCCTTCTAGAGCCCCCCAAGACCCTTCTAAAAGCCCCCAGACCCTTCTAGACCCTCCCCGGATACATCCAAAAGAACCCAGACCCTTCTAGACACCACCAGGACCCTTCTAAAAGCCCCCAGACCCTTCTAGAGCCCCCTAGGACCCTTCTAAAAGCCCCCAGACCCTTCTAGAGGCACCCAGGGACCATCTTAAGGCCCCCAGACCATTCTAGAGCATGCCAAGACCCTTCTAAAAGCCCCCAGACACTTCTAGAGCCCCCCAGGGCCCCTCTTAAGGCACCCCGTCCCTTCTAGAGCGCCCCAGGACCCTTCTAAAAGTCCCCAGGCCCTTCTAGAGCACCCTAGGACACTTCTAAAAGCCCCCAGACCCTTCTAGAAACTCCGCGGACCTTTCTAAAAGCCCCCAGACCCTTCTAGAGGCTCCCTGGACCCTTCTGAAAGCCCCCTGAACATTCTAGACCCCCCCAGGACCCTTCTAAAAGCACCCAGACCCTTCTAGAGCCCCCCGGGACCCTTCTAAAAGCTCCCAGACCCTTCTAGAGCCCACCAGGACCCTTCTAAAAGCACCCAGACCCTTCTAGAGGTACCAAGGGACCATCTTAAGGCCCCCAGACCCTTCTAGAGCCCCCCAGGACCCTCCTATAAGCGCCCAGACCCTTCTAGAGGACCCCAGGACCCTTCAAAAAGCCCCCAGACCCTTCTAGAGTACCCCAGGACCCTTCTAAAAGCCCCCAGACCCTTCTAGAGGCACCCAGGACCTTTCTGCAAGACCCCAGACTCTTCTAGAGCCCCCCAGGACCCCTCTAAAAGCACCCAGACCCTTTTAGAGCCACCCAGGACCCTTCTAAAAGCCTCCAGACCCTTCTAGAGCAACCCAGGACCCTTCTAAAAGCCCCCAGACCCTTCTAGAGGCTGCAGGTCCCCTCTTAAGCTCCTACGTCCCTTCTAGAGCCCCTCAGGACCCTTCTAAATGCCCCCAGACCCTTCTAGAGCCCCCCAGGACCCATCTAAAAGCACCCAGACCCTTCTAGAGGCCCCCAGGACCCTTCTAAAAGCCCCCAGACCCTTCTAGAGGACCCCAGGACGCTTCTACAAGCCCACAGACCCTTCTAGAGCACCCCAGGACATTTCTAAAAGCTCCCAGACCCTTCTAGAGCCCCACGGACCCCTCTAATATATCCCAGACCCTCCTAGAGGACCCCAGGACCCTTCTAAAAGCCCCCAGACCATTCTAGAGTCCCCAAGGACCCTTCTAAAAGCACCCAGACCCTTCTAGAGCCCCCCAGGACCCTTCTGAAAGCCCCCAGACCCTTCTAGACCACACCAGGACACTTCTAAAGTCCCCCAGACCCTTCTAGAGGCACCCAGGGCCCATCTTAAGGCCCCCAGAACCTTCTAGAGCCCCCCAGGACTCTTCTAAATGCCCCCAGACCCTTCTAGA